>CAUYPK010081529.1:0-46002 GCA_963574355.1 Loris lydekkerianus
ATTCTTGGTTAATGAGCCAGTGATATTGGACCTCGACCTGATTTAACTGCCTCTAACCTTTTTTTGGGATACAGGGCCCAAAGGTGAAGGGTAAATAAGGGTAGCAGGGGAAGAAGGTAGGGTGAAAAACAATGTAGGCCCGTCCAAGGGGATTTTCTTTTGACTTTTATAGTTTGTTTTCATCTCATCAGATCACTCAGTGAATTTTTTTTTTAAATACAAATATCTATTTTTAGATAAACTACAGTTTATACATACAATCAACTCTCATTTATGCAGGAGTCAGTTACATATGTGATAATTAGATGTGATTCCTTATAACTTTCCACCTTTCGGCCATTCATCAACATCACTTTAGAGCTCAGAAGGGGAAAAGAAGCATGAATGAATCTTACTTCAGATAGTTAGATTGGCATTAGCTAAAAATTAGTGTTCTTAACATTTCTATACTGTCTGTTCCTTCCTTCATCAGTAGCAGAAAAAGAACAGGGTGAAAATCAGTGGGGTTTTTGTTTGTTTTGTTTTTTTCTTTTTTGTGTTTTTTTTTACATTTTTTTTTTCGGCTGGGGCTGGGTATGTGTCACCTCCGGTATATGGGGCCGGCGCTCCACTCCTGTGAGCCACAGGTGCCGCCCCAAAATCAGTTTTTAACATATAAAAAAAAATCCCAGAGATGAATGCCAAGTAAAAAAATACAATATTAAAATCAAATAATGACCACTGTTGTCTGTTAGCTAAATTAATTTATTTTTATAAATGGGGATTTTAAAAGCACATCTACCTTCACTTGAATTTCTCTGGTCTTGTTTCTATGAAAATTTGTGAGTATCTGTTGAAATAACTAATACTTATATAACTGTTACTACATCTCAGGAGCTATTCTAAAATCTTCATATATAATAACTCATTTCAAATGCAGTAACCCTGTCAAGTAGATATATTGCTATCCTTATTTTACAGTTGAATAAACAATGGCAAAGGAAAGTTAGGTACCATGCCCAAGGTCATACATCTAACAAGTGGCAGGGTAGGGATTCCAGTGAGAGCACCTGATCTAGAGCCTGTCCCTTAACCATCGCTCTCAAGAACCGCACCACATCCTGCGTTTTCATGGCATCAGTATGCGTGCCTTCTTCCACTGATTGTTTGTGTTCTAAAGACTCATTATGTGAGATCCTTAGATTTTATTTCTTCTACCATACACTTGTAACATTTGTAGAGTCTACATTTGCCCTAGTCTATTCAGGTTGCTACAGCAAAATACCTTAGACTGGATAATTCATAAAGAACAGAATTTTATTTTGTCACAGTTGGAGGCCTGGAAGTCCAGCTGACTGTGTGTTTGGTGAGGGACTTCTTCTTATGGAAAGTGTTTTCTGTGTGTTCTTGCATGGTGGAAGGGGAAAAAATGAACATACTTGCTCCCACCTGAGCCCTTTTATAAGAGCCCTAATTCCATTGGTGAAGGCTAATCAGTTCTCAAGGGCTCTACCTTTTAGTACTATAATGTTGGGGCTTAAATTTCAACATATGAATTTTGAAAGGATACATATACATTCTAACCATACCAAAATTTAACTTTATTATAGTATTTTCCCATCATTACAGTTAACTAGGATATTTCTGTCACTCAAGATTTAGTATATTTCCTCTAGATACATAATAAATAGTTGTAGAATTCTTTTATTGTGATACTTGAAGTCAGGAGTCTTAAAATTTGAAGTGATCTCAGAAGCCATTTAGTCTCTATGTTTACTTGACATACGAATTTCTTTTATAGGGTTAATTTTGTATGGTTTCTTCTAAGCCTTCTCTTATGTCAGAGAACTCACTACCTATTAGAAAAGTCATTTTACTTATTAAAATTTTTTAATTTGGTCAGAAATCTCTGTCTTTGAAATATCTACCCATTCACCCAGAATAAGTCTGAAGCCTTTTCCACCATTAAAAACCCTTTCAAATAGGCAGATTATTTTATTATTTTTTCCCTCAAACACACCTCTGTTGATTTGTTTCCATTTTTCTTTAGTTGACAGTGTTCAAGTTTTCTTCACTATCCTAAGAACTCTTCATTTGACATAAAATTTATCAATATCTTTAAGTGTATAAAATTAAAATGTATATTTGATCTATACAATGACAAATTAAATAGAGCAGATTTACAGGGTCCCACACTAAAGTTCATAAACTCATCCTGGAAAAAGAGCTACGTACCTCACTGCTGACTATCACTATGGTCACCAGATGGCCAAAGGAGGACTTTGAAGGTAACCATCGTGATCTTCAGCAGTGAAGTAATGTTCACTTTTTCTAAGATGAGTTCAGGAACTGCACTGTCATTTCTCATTTGAGGACACCTTTAATGGCCATTCCAGACATAGATTTCCAAAAGTACTCTGAAGGGTGGACTAGAAGTCAGAGCACAGCTTCCCAATGGGAGCACTTAGATGCTGACCTAAATGATACTCAGCAATGAGATATGTAGCACTTAGTCGAGGATGAGTTCACAAACTTAACTGTCCAATCTCATATGACCACCCTGGACTTACCCTTAGCCTAAGAATGCATGATATTCCTGGCAACATGGTCGCTTTGTTAAATCATAATGAGGCATGTAGTCTATTACAATGCCTACCTCAGATGTAATACTGAAAAACTGCATTCACCAATTGGTCCTTATGGAAAAATGGTGGACCAAGGTGAAGAAGTTTTTAGTTGTTCATGTTGGATTTTCTTTTGTTGACTTGTATGGAAAGATTTTACTTTGTATCTTGCTTCTACTGTGCCTTAGCTTTTCTCCTCCAATTTTGGTAAATGGATTGATAATCTTGCCATGTATGTATATTTTACCCAAGTTATCATTAATATGTTAGATAAGATAAAGCCTAGCATGGAACATTGGCTAGGTTAGTATTTTTCCTTTAATATTTTTAGATGGTTACATTGTTAAGAGCATTCCTAACTAGTGTGCAGTCCAGTCTGTTTTTCCATTTGTTTTTAAAAACTGTAATATTTGCTCTGCTAACTCATTACATCACAAACAATTGTTATTCAAATAGTAGTCATCTCCCTTTCTTTTGGGGTTTCAGTAGGTTACTGAGAATTATGCTAAATCAAATCTATTCAGGATGGAAAACAGAAATCCTAATATTCTGTGGTAGAATAAGTCTGTTTCTACATCCTGTAAATCATAGCGGCTTCTTGACATAATGTGACTTGGAAATGAGCTTGTTGCCTGCTATGCTGAGTGTTAAGCATTGATATGGATCTTTCTTTTCTAAAATGGTGTACAATGGTTTTTATTAGCTATTCTTCTCAATAGTCACAGGAGGTACTTCAGTGTTAAATTCATAAAAGACTTTAGGCTGTCATCACTCCAGTCAAAACATTCTCTTGAGCTGTTAGGTCAAGTGTGATTTTGTATTTGTGAGAGTGCAAAGTGCCCAACTGCCTCCATCAGCTTCCTTGAAAATGGGGAAGTGACAATGAAGAAAAGAAGCAAGTTTCTGCAAAGTATCCAAAAGGGCATAATCACAGGTAGGCCTAGAACTCACAGTTCCAAAATGTTTTGATTACAGAATAGAAAATATAAGTCCTGGTGCTTCTGTGTTGCTTTCATCTAACAAGTGTTTTGCTATCCTATTTCTTAACTCTGTTTCACATGATCTTTTCAAATGTATAAATCGTGTTCTCCGGGTTAAATACCACTTTACTTCCCATCTTTAAGTTTATGACACTTTGTTAAAAATGGTTTATTAATTGGCCAATGTGGAAGAATAAGATTTGAATTGGGTGACGGAGGGGGCTTAACTCTGTGTGAGCCTTAAATCCCTTGCATAATTTTCTTGGACTTACTTATTGCTCTTGGGGAGCAGACTCTGGCACAAAGCTAGTTTGATTAGCACTCTGAGTGCTGAGGGCTGACTCTTCCTCCACCCTCCTAGCAATATCAGACACCACCCTTGCTCTGCTCGGCTCCTCCTAAGCCAAGCTCAGCTGGCTGGTTTGCATGTTCTGAATGCTGCGTGATGCTTCGTCCCATAATCAGGCTGAGCATCACTGCTTCCCCCCATCACCCTCTGCACTTAATTGACCAACAAAGCTAGACATATGGAGGATCGAATCACAGACCCAAATCAGCAGTTGTCAGAAGAGATTAAATCAAACAGGAGACAGCAAAACACTTGTTTTCCCCCCTCTCACTCTGTGCTCATTTTCAGTGGTCTGTTGAGAGAAATGATTATTAATCTCTCCAGCTGTGCCCTTAGGCAAATGTCAGGAACTTCCATGAACTGCTTTCTATTTCCCTAGTTCCCTTAAGTCTGTGTTCTGGAGATACCTTCTGGCCCTTTGGCTAACTAGGTGCACTGCGGTGAGTCTGGCTAGTTTGTGTTTACGTGTCAAGTCTAATCTGTGGAATCCTGTTGGGAGCGTCTCCCTTGTGGTTATCCTGAGACCACTTGCCTTCCCTGGCTCCCACTCAGAGCCAGAAGTGGAAACAATGAATGGATATGCTCGTACTGTCTAATTTCTTCTATGTGTAGTTCCCATCCTGCCAATCATCTGTAGATATGTACTCAATTAATTTGGTTGGATTCTTTTTTTTTTTTTTTTACATTTCAGCCCTTTTCTAGGCTTTATGGGAAATAGAGAAACATAACACATAATCGTTGCCACCCCTGAAAATTGTATGAAGCAGGATGAAACCAATATTTATTGACTATCTAAAACATGCACATGTGCAAGATCTTGGGTTTAACATTAGAATGTTAGAGCTTGAGTCAGTTGCTTTGTTGCTTACTCAGTAGGGACTTACTTATTTTCAAGTGACAGAAAAGCACAACCCAACCTGGCTTAACAGAAAAAGGAAATTTGGGGGGTCCACATACACAGTATCAGAAAAAAGAGTAAATTCTGGGTTCAAGCATAGCTGAATCTAGAAAATCAGCAGGACCCAGGCCCTCTGCCTCTCTGGCTCACCACTTGCAGTACAAAGATGTTGGCAAAGTTTCACTGTTGGAGCTCCCCAGGCTAGAGTGTGATGGTGTCATAGCTCACAGCAATCTCAAACTCTTGGGCTCAAGCAATCCTCTTGCCTCAGCCTCCCAAGTAGCTGGGACTGTAGGCGCCTGCTACAACGCCTGGCTATTTTTAGAGACAGGATCTTGGTCTTGCTACAGCTTCTCTCCAACTGCTGAGCTCAGGCAATCCATCGGCTCTGGTCTCCCAGAATGCTAGGATTACAGGGGTGAGCCACCACGCCCAGTTTTTCTTCTTTATATTTGGAAGATGTTTTGTGTGGTAGCACAGAAAGGGTCTTATATGCTCAAAGTGGTGGCAGATGACCTATGTTCCTGAAGTGACAGTAGTTAATGATTCCAATTCTATTTCCCCATACCTAGAACATAATTATCACATATACACCAGCTATGATGAGAGAAGTGAGATGCCAAGGTTATGTATGGAGTATTTCTCCTTTCCAGATTTGATCCGTACTCTTTACATATCTGTCGCAGTAATAGAAGTGACAGTGTTAAGTAAGAGGGATTTTATTAGTTGCCACTGAAAACAATTCTGACATGGCTTTTATTAACCCCTGCCTCGTAAACCTTACTTCTGACTTTACAGTTTACTGGTGAGAGGTCCTCAGAGTACAGGCTTTTATTGTCCCTCCCATGCTAAGGTATGGGAAAGAGATTTCACCGCACTACTCATCAGTGAACAGATCCTGGAAGGGGGTCAATGGGCATCTTCTCCCATCTTGATTCTCCCCATTTTCTGCCTTCATATTAGTCTCATTACTGTCCCCAAACATCCCGCAAGTCACAACTGTGTTTCTTAGACTCATGTTTCAGCTAAGGACACCTTAGTTTATAACAGTATTTCTCAAAGTATGGTCCAGCAATCTGCACTTGAAATACCCTGTTTCTTTTTGAAAATTCAAATTCCCTGAACATTGGAGTTAGACTCATTGTAAGCTCAGGAATATGATTTTCATCAAGCTCCTTAGATAACATTTATAAATACAATTTCTGTCATAATCTTAAATTTTCTAATAGACAAATTAAGAAAATAACATATAGGTGAAATTAATTCTAATAATATATTTTATCTCACCTAATATTTTCAAAGTATCATTTCAACATGTAATTGTTATAAAATTAATGTTTATATTTTACATTCTTCTTTTTTTTAAAGCCTCCCTTCAATAGTTTGTTTTGTTTTGTTTTGTTTTTACAGTTTTTGGGGCCGGGCTTGAACCTGCCACCCCTATTATATGGGGCCAACACCCTACTTCTTGAGCCACAGGCACTGCCCCTATATTACATTCTTTTCTTACATTCTAAATCTCCAAAATCCAATGCATGGCTTGGCGCCTATAGCTCAGCAGCTACAGCACCAGCCACATACACCGGTGCTGGCAGGTTCGAACCCAGCCCAGACCTGCCAAACAACACTGACAACTACAACCAAAAAATAGCTGGGTGCTGATGGGGGGCACCTGTAGTCCCAGCTACTTGGGAGGCTGAGGCAAGAGAATCACTTAAGCCCAGGAGTTTGAGGTTACTGTGAGCTGTAATGTCACGGCCCTCTACTGAGGGTGACATAGTAAGACTGTCTCAAAAAAGAAAGAAAAAAGAAAAAATATTCAATGTATGTTTTATAATTATAACACCTTTCAATTTGGAGCAGTTACACTTTAAATGTTCAATAGATACATACAGTTAGTGGCTGCCATAAGGGACAGTGCAGGTCTGGTGAGATGGGGACTCTTGTGTTTTTTCTTGTCTGTTTGTTTAACACAAACTACTGATATTGTCAGGATTTGACCATACCACATGGCCTTTATTTATCATAGAGTATATAATGGTCCTGATCTGTGCACTGACTGAAAGGAATGGTCACAAAAATCCTATATTCTGTTAGCCATATATTTGTAAAATTCAAGCTGATAGCTTTTGATTTCATAAAAAGTGACATCATTATTTTAAGCTTTTTACCATGCAGGGGTATTTTACTTCCCTTTCATCATTAAAATGATGATTTCTTCTGAAAAAATACATAAAAAGAACAAATGTTCTTTCAATGACTATAGCAAAGTCCTAAGACAAGGGCTTTATGTGGCAATAGTCATAGTAACAAAGTTTATCAAGCAGTTGGTTGTGCCGTACCATTTGGAATTCTTTATATACTATATAATTTATTTCCTACAACTTCACCAAATACACATAATTCTTGTCACTTAACAAACTAAAAAATGGAAACTTGGAATTTAAATAATGTGCCATTGTTAACACAGTGTTAAAGACTCTCTATTATCCACCATACTAAAATCATGCACTTCTAATGTGACCCAAATTTTAAACATAATGTTATTAGTAGTACCAAGTTGTTTTTCTTTGTTAGACCTTTCCCTAGGCAGCTATTTCAATAAAAAATGCTCTGACTGAAGCAGTCCCATATATACATACATAGGTAAACTGTGAGGCGTCTCCATGGCTTGGTGAAGGGAAGAGAAGACTCTTTCACCTTCCTTCTTGTCTCCGTGACTCTGAGTCATTGATTCTTCTGATTGACTTTCTCAGTGTTAATGCTCACCCTCTCCTGTAGCCTACTGTGAAGCTTGAACTGCGCAAAAGACATTATGCTTTTTATTTCTACTGCCTTTGAGCGTCACGTAAATGGAGATAAATGAAACCTCAGCAAAAGCGTAGACCCAGTATGAGAGTCAGCTGGATCCTATGGGGAGGTTGGGGCAGGCCTGAGAACGGAGGCGGAGGAGTGGGAAACAGCTGTCTGGCAGAGCCACACAGGTGTATGGGGTACTCATTAGGTTCCCATAGGCTGTGTCATTAAGGCTGTGGCAGATGTTTTCGAATGTGACTGGCATAGTCACAGGGGAGGTAGTAAACTCAGTCTAATGTTCAGAGCGCTGGTGTGGCACCACTGGGCAGAAGGTTGGCAAGTCTCGTCTCTTTGCCAGAATGGCAGCTGCTCTGATCTTCTTAGTCTGCGGATTCTTTGTTGAATTCCTCTTTGGCAGCCTCATCATATCTCACTGGCTCAACTCCACTCCTTCATCCTTGGATTTGCAGTAGTACGAAAAGAAAATTCCACATAAATAAAAGCAACATAAACAAACCCCCTTTTACTTAGGGACTCCAAGGAGTCTCCTGAGCTAGGAATCCTGTGAGAGCTTGCCCAGTTTGAACCCAGCTCCAAGATACCTTAAGACATTTTCAGTAGAGAGAAGTTTGCATGGGCTGGTAGCATAAGGCCCAGAACAATCTTGAAAACTGCATTTGAGACCCTGGAATTTTTATGACTATACTACATCGGAGGGTATATCAAAAGTCATTTACTTTTACAGAAAGTGGTGAAACAGCTACTTCTGCTTATTTATCTGTATATTTTTGGTTTCATTCTTTCTTTCAAGAAAATTTCTGTCACATATTTCTAAGATGACATCCTAGAAATATACATTGTTACATTTCTACTCAGAGGTGGAAACAAGGGGTAATACATTGGTTACTCAGAATGCAGGACTGTGGCCATTTAAGAGTGATAGGCGAGTACTAGTTCAGATGGGTTGATTTGAATCAGGAATTGGGTATCATAGGACTAAAAGTCACTGATCTCTGTGTGTGATATTTTGTGTGTATCCATTCAAAACTTTGTACTGGCAAAATCCTCAAGCATTAGGCAAGACAGGGTAAATCTTATGACTGATCTATTTTGTATAAGAACAATCTTTCTGCAAGCCTAAATATCTCTATGATATTCTATTTATTTTTATTTTCTTTTAGGGATTCCAAACCACTTGGCATTTGGAAAAAGCCCTGATTGTCAATCACTGACATTTGAACGAAAATAGATTAGGGCTTCAGGAGATGGCTTTTTAGCTATTTGCCTACATATTTTGCATTAGCATACCTTTAAGGAACGTATCAAAGTTCTGAGGGTAACTCTCAGCCTCAGTGGTCCAAGTGTCAATTGCATCAGTATCCAGAGTTGTTTGGATTCAGAAGGCTGACTTACTATAATAAAACTCACAGAAACTGAACTATGATCCAAAATGCCATGTTATAGATTTGAAGTGATAGAAGTATTTATTAGAGTGCTGAAATCTGCCTGCCTACAGCAACTCTCCTTTGGGGTGAGTACATGTGGGACAAAGAATTGCTAAGGTCCCATGAACTTAAAACAGCGATAATTGGTTGTGTGAGTTACATACATATTAACATGTCTAATATATCTACCTCCAGGATGATACTTAAAACAGGGATAATTGGTTGTTTGAATCATACATATATTAACATGTCTCATATATCTACCTCCAGATAATAATTATAAGCACTTATTGATAGGGAACGGTAGGCCAAGCATCCTCCGAGATTCTTAGCATGTATATATTAGATTAACTCAATTGTTTTCTCAACAAAGTGAAGGCTTGATCTTATTTTACTCATTTACAGAGGATAAAAATGAGTCATAGAGGTAAAAATAAGTTATCCAAGCTTAAGGAATGTGTTCTAATTAGAATCTAGGTAATCTGGTTGTAGATCCTAGCTCTTAAACACTTTGCTATAATATATACTTAACAGTTATAGATATTAGGCAAATTCTTGGTACAGGGACTAACTTCTCTGAACCAGTGTTAGATACGCTACCAAATTCTGGCCCTTAAGTTTCCTTCTTCTACAGCTCAGGGTAATCATTCTCATTTTGTTCAGTTTTTTTTTTCCTCTGGAAAGGATACACAAAAATTGCTTGGAGTCCATTTTATTAAATTTCAATCAAACTGCTATATTGTTTTCCCTCGCTTACCTTGAAAGAAGTTATTTGGAATTCTCAAACCTCTTTGTTTACATGTTTATAAATATCATGACCAAACTTCTTTCTAGAGCTGGCCAATGGGTACCTCTTATCTCTGCATCTAGCTAGTTTTATTCTCAGAGGTCAAAATTATTTCCTAGTCCTCAGTATATTTCAGGTAATTTACCTCAGGTGGCTCCCACATCTATAAAATCCAAAATTCTTGGAATTCTTTCAAATTTCTTTCTGTATAATCTTTCTCATGAACCCTCAAATCCTTAGGCTGATTGCAACAAAGTTGATACTTTCCACCTCCCAGGGAGGTTACTGGAGAAGTATCTAGCCTGGGGTTCAGGGATGCAAAGTCAAATTTGCTATCCAGTGATTTGGTTTGCATATAAACAAAAGGTGCCAAAATCCTGATTGGTATCTTCCATAGTGATCTGGTGTTCGCTCAGAATATTAAGGGAAGAACTAGTCCTTGGTTCAGTTTGCTTGTCTATACTTTAGTATAGCTGTCCTTTAAATGCCCTAGATTTAATTTCTAAAGCAGTTTATCCTTGTCCGTTCACCTCTATTCTGTGCTTATCACAAATTGCTTGTTGTATCTGGAGTGAGTTCATCTTCTAAAGTCAATAAAAATGTCATAGAATCAAGAGCTTCTTGGGATATAGAGGGAATCAGACAACCAAATTATTATTAAAGGACAGTTGTTTTGCTGTGTGTGTGTGTGTGTGTGTGTGTTTTGACGAATTTTAGGTTATTATGTTTTTCAGAACTTTACATATATGTTGTTTTTAAGATTAAATGCATCTATTTGAAGAGTCCCAGCCCACAAATAGTGCATGATCCACTTCACAGAAACGTTCTCTGTCTTAAATTCTTGTATCAAGACAAATGGCAAAATGGCCCTATTTTCAAGGGACTAGCAGCATTTTCTCTTGGATGTCTAAAGTTGATATGCAAGCATCAGCTGAAATTTGGAGCATGACTTCTTGAAAACCTCTAATAAGAGTCAATGAGGTCAGCAGTCTCTGTGGAAAATCAGAAGAAACTTATTTATCATTAGAGAGATATAAAAACCAAAATCCAAAGCTGGCAGTAAGTTTGTTCCAAAACTCAAAACAGTTCCATTTTTAAAATACCAACCCTATATTTTCTGCTTCTCCTGGATCCAAGATCATCTTATAGTGTTTATGATGCTTTATAAATGAATTACAATAATATAATGTACTAAGAACTGTCACATTTACATCAACATATGATCAATGCGTTGGTTCTACTGAATCTGCCTAGTCAAATATTGTAACTACCAATCATATGTGGCTATTTAAGTTTAAATTTAAATAAATGAAGATTAAAGCCTAAAAATTCCCTTCCTTAGTCACACTAGCCACATTTTAAGTTCCCAGCAGCCGCGGGTGAATAATTGCTACAGAATTGGAATCATGAAAGTTGAGATGTTTTTCGTACTCTTGGTCCTATGGAAACTTCTCAATGAAAGCTGTTACAAATTTCTTTTTTCACCACTGTTTGAACATAGGTAGATGAGAAATATGATAGGCCACAAGATAGTAGATCCCTCAGCTGAATGCCTGTAAGTTGAAAAAAGAACATTTTCCTTCAAATTAAAGAAATATTAATCTCCTTTAAGTTTCATCTATTAGGGCAACTAAACAGAAAAGAAGTCCATACAATCCACTGGATCCAAGGATTCCATGTTATATGTTAACTCTCCTTTACTCGAGTGTACCAGATATTCAGTTATTGCAAAAGCAAAGGAGAACACTGGGTACCATATCAGTTCCTTTTGGCCTTGCATTACAAGTATTAGAGCAAAACACAACAGAAACTCTCCTCCTTAGAGAAGTTCATAGTTCATTCTGGATTTCAGAATCTGCAAAGTGCCATTTTCCTGCTAATAGCTCTCACTCATGCTTTGGAGAACGCACTGATTGCATGAGGTGTGATTTCCTCACCTGTTGGGAGGAACAAAGGAACTATGAAATACTGTGAGGGGCGCATGGCACAGTGTTTCTAAATAGTGGGTCACAATCATCAGCAGCTTGTGAATAGCATTAACTTTTTAAGTAAAATAGAACACAACAAATAGGTAGGATATGTAGCAACTATCAGAATACACTGCACATAAGTAAAATAAGATATAGTTTTGGTTTTATTTATGGAAGTTTTATTGTAAGTAATGAGATACAATGTAATGCATAATATTTCTTATAGAGGGTTACACTTAAGACATTTTTGAGAGATCCTGTAGGAAAATACCTCTTTGGAGTATTATCCATAAGAAACTATTTGTTGGAGGCAGATTTTGGTGAAGTTTTTTCCCCCAAAATGTCTTAGAAATATAATCCGAGTCCATGTGCTTATTTCCCAATTTATTCTTGGCCCTGAGTAGATTAGACACCTTGTAAAAGTTAAATCCATTAGGTCACTTTTTTATAACTGGACGACAGATGGTCACATCCAATTACATTGTAATTTGGTCAGTATTTAGAAAAATGTTCAAATGAGTATGTACTAATGAAATTTCAGTCCCATCCTGTTCATACTTATTTAGCACCTACAGGATGTACTGCTTTGCATACTGCTTTTATATGTCTATGACAGACCATATAGCACAGGGTAGAGAGAGACGTTATTAGTTGGATAGCTCTTTAGGTTGCTGTTAAAATGTGGTTAATATTTTGACAGATCTAACCTGTCAATAAGGATGGAGCCCAAGATCAGCAATCTATCTTCTATTTCATTAAAATAATAGGTATCTCTGTAATAATACTTACGTTTGTATGAATTTTGAAAATACTTCAAACTATGTATTGTTCATTTTAATGCCTTGATTAGTATCACTGGTCTTTATTTCAGAAGAGAAAATTGAAATTCTGACATGTTAAGTGACCTACCCAAGGTCATATGTTTAGAAAATTTACCTGAAACATAGACCTTTTCTTTAGATCAGTCCATGCCCACAGCAGTGTGAGAGGTGGAGCCTTTTTCTATAAGGCTGTGTAGAAATAGCACTCCAACACTTAGTTACTTCTAGTCAGTTTTTAGTGAAAAGAGAACAAGCAGGTTAATGAATATTCTTAAAAATGATTTGCTAAAAATCAACTATTATAGAAAGCCATTTCCATTTTTATCAGCTCTTGTGATTTCACTAGTCTGATAAAAATTCACTAAGAATTTTAGCATTTCATTTTTGGTGCGTTCACCACCTTCCTTTTTTCTTTTTCTTTTCTTTTTTTTTTATTTTTTCGGTAATACATTTAAAACATCCCTGCATGGAGAAGCATGGCTTACTGAATTTCTCTTAGACCCGCCATCTGATATGTTGTAGGCCTTGGGTACATGAACTCCTAGTAATTTGCATGGTAATTAAACTCATTTAGACAATACGTTGCTTAATAGGGGATGGGACAGCTTCTCACAGAACACTTCATTAAGCTATCTGTGCTAAGGCCTTTCTAGATGACAGGGCCAAATCCACATCACAATAGTAAATATGTTGTACATTTGCTACAGTTATTTTTCTAAGTTAGCCAACTAGAGAACACTGATGTTGGGTTCAGAAACAAATGTTCTCCTCCGAATCTCCTTCTCCTCTGTGTGTCATATTGTGTTTCATTGGTTTTTCACTCGTGCCTCTGTCTCCATTTTTCAAATCAGCATGTATGTATAGAAACAAGTTATGGCCAGATACTTTCAAAAGGACTGAAAAGGCAAATATGAAAGTCTCTGCCTTCCTGAGCTCACAACTTAGAGTTTATAGCAATAAAGGGTGGGTACAAACTGGTGAAAACCTGCAGGCAGTAGAAGAAACAACACTGTCAGTGTAGAATAGAAATTGAATTACTATGGTAGAGGATTGTCAAAGGAAAACAATTAAGATGAATATATTTGTCAGAATAACTTTTTTGGAATTAGATTATCTTTTGTTTTATTGGTATTTGTACTGTATTCTAATCAACTACCAAACATTCTTCAAAGTTTATTTCATGAGTCAGTATTTCTCTCTCTCTCTGTCTCTCTCTCTCTCTCATCTTTCTCTGTCTTCCAGTTCACCTATAGAAAAACTAAAACAGCGATAAATACATATTTTGCCCAAGTTTGGTTAACTTGAAGTGATGGAGCCTGGATTTGAACCAGTCTAGTAGCTTGACCACATTCTTAACCACTATGCTAATATAGCTCTTTTGGACTTGAAAGATTAACACTATTTTCAGAGGTGGTGAGTAAGGACAAGGGCCATTCTGATGATGTAAGACTGTGAATAAAGGCACAGAAATGGATGTGTTTTGGTTGCACATGCTGTCCTCTTCCTGGCCACTGTAGGGCTCATGATAGAATGCAGAGAGAATGAAGCTGCTACAGGAGGCCTGGGGAGTCGATGAACCTTCCTGGAGAAGGATGCAAATGAGAAGGGGCCAAGGACGAAGTCCTGAGGATGGTTGACATTTACCAAGTAGATGGCAGTTGGTGAAGGTAATAGACACAAAAAGGTCTCTTTTATGTATTTCACGGAAAAGTAATGGAAAATAATTAAAATAAAGTTAATGGAACAAATACTAATGGTGAAGGATCATGCCCATTAAATATTTACTGAAGAGTTCCCCTTGGCATAGTGCTCTGCTGTTCCGCTGTAGAAGTCATTTATAATGAGTTAGCATAGGCAGGAAGTAAAACTCCTACAGCAGAAGATTCCAATAGCACATGCTGTCTTCATCCCTATCCAACTTTTACTTCCATGATTTTAATGTTGATTTCTGCCCTGCCTGTACATACACAGAATCACCACCACCTTGATATGTGAAGATGGGAATACATCAATTACATAAACAGAAAAGAGTAATCCTAAGAGTATTTCTAATAGGGATTCGCTTTAAAAAGGGGGAAAAATAAATTAAACAAAGTAAGTAGTTCTTGGCTTGTATGTGGTTTGTGAAGTCTTATTTCATTTCAGTGACAAGACTTCAGAGTCTTTCAAATATTGATGGTACTGTGACCCACACGGAAGAAGATGGCTTATGTGCTCTTCCCAATTTAGTGGCAATGGACTATTTCCTGATGAAGTACCTTGTAGGATTTCTGTGGAACACCTTCTGGGAAATTCTGCTTTTTCAACTTTTTCACTAATGTCCATGTCCAGTGCTTTGGGTCTATTTGTCTAATGATAGCAAAAGATACAGCCACCTGTAATGAACATCTGTACTTGAAAGTAGAATTTCCTGAATTGTTTCTCCATTCCAACATTCTTTCTTCTGAATTTCTGTAGCACTCTGTCACACTCATGTGACTTTCATATAATATTTCCTCTTTGTTTTAGTAAATGTTCCTTGATCACAAAGCTTGCCTCTTCAGCTTTTGAATAAAACTGTTTACTAATTGAATGAATGAATTCAAGCGTAAGAACCTTCTAGATGTAAAATGGCACTAAAATTGTCTTACATATAAAAGAAACAAAATAATTTTGAGAACTCTTTCTTGCTCATTGTGTATAAATATACAGAAAGAAAGGCCAGTAAATGTAGAGTCAAAGAAAGAAAGTCCAGAGTTGTTGTCTGCAAATTTGCTTCATTTATTCATCCATTACAGTCACATAGGAGTGAATTATCTAAAAGATCTGTGGTGCTCAGCGCTCATCTGGGCATGAATAGGTGAGATATGGGCACCTCACCAAGGCATAGGCTCAGGGTGCACAGTGTAGGTAGAAGAAACTTTGGTGTACTGATAAAAGCTCAGAGACCCTGAAAGCTGCCTCTAGAGATTGATTAGATGATGAAGGAAACTCTATGCTTCTTTCCCTGATAAGACACTAACCTAGTCAGAGAGATTTATTTGGTAGTGGTTGTCAGCAAAGGCAGGTGCATGCTCATTTAAGCACAGCTCCTATCCAACAACAAACAGCTCCCAGGGTGTCAAGGGAATAGCAATGGATCTTTAAAGGAAATGGTGGCAGTCAATCTGAGGTACACATAGTAAGAAGTTGAGGAAATTGTTTTCATTTCATTTTTAATAAAATAGATGTTTTGATATTTGATATTCTACTTTTTAAAAGCATTTCAAGGTAAATGTTCTTTGATATTCATGCTGCTTTTTAAATTGAGTTTATATTAGTTAGGAGGAAGAGTTGTATTATGAGGTCCCTGAAGCTATACAGAAAAAGTTTAGCTGTCATGTTGTGGTATTTAGTCAACAGTGGCAAGTACAATCTTGACCCCAAGGCCCTCTTGCCTTGATCAGGCTGATCAGGATTGGTTTGACAGGGGACAGGCACTCTATTAGATGCATCTCTATTAGAAATTGAATAAATTTTCAGCCATGTGTAGACTTTGCCTAAGTGTTGTGTGTGTTATAGTCTGTACAAATTAGCTGTGAGCAAAAGTGATAGAAACTTCACACTAAAATAATGCATTTTTTAAAACCTTCTATGTACTTAAGACAAAACTGAGCCAAGGAGGGCATTAAATACAATGTCTCTAAGCTATTGCTAATAAAAACTGGAGGTAGGGATGGGTAACAGTAAAATCTACTGATCACTCAATCTTAAGCATCAGTCAGCACAAATCAGCTCACACAGCTCCTGTTTGTACCATCCCAGGAAAACACCTATGATACCTGCTCTGGTTATCAAGAGATAGAGTTCTGTACAGGAATTGCCTTTGAGTTTTGTCCAAGCTGGACTGAATGCTCTTCCCTAGGTCCACAGAAATTCTCCAATGCAGAATAATCAGCTAGGACAGAGTTGTCTGTCACCCCTTCCTCTATCATTTCCAATACCCCCCTAATTACCAAGACTCATTGTTTTCTCAGTTTCTCTATAAATATTTTACTTTGGGATCTTAAGTTTGTACTTTCCTCTCCTTTTCTGCCCATAGTCATTATCTAAGACTTGTTTCTCCTCCTCTGTGTCCCTATATTCCTAATCTAGAAGGTAATAAACTTAGTTGTTTTTCCTTAAATGATTTAATGAGTTTCCTCAACATCATTAGCTCATCTCAATCTGGTGATGAGGACTCTTACTTTGTATAGAGGGTAACACACAAGATCACTTAGGTGGAGCCTATACATGGTTGATAATTCATTAGATTTCTAGTAGAGATGCCTTTGACCTGTTATTGTCCCTTGGGTTAGTGACTTGCTAATGAGAATATGCAAAGTGTAACTCTTAACATTCATATGGCTTTAATGAGGGAAGCTTTTGAAAATGAATCTGTTGTCTAAATTAAGGGGGAAATGATGATTGTTGTAGGGAATATTGCCCCGCAGAGTTTGGGAAGATCTTGATGGAATATGAGTCTAGAGTAATCTAGCAATCTGTCTTTTATCCAAGTAAAATTTCTCCCTAAATTGAAGAATAATATTAAAAAGCAGGAGGAGGAGAGAGAGCAGAGAAAAGAAGAAGGGGAAGGAGGAGGAAAGAAGGGAGAATAGAAAAAGGACAAAGAAGGAAAGAGGAAAAGGAAGAATCAGAGGGAAAAGTAGGGAGAGGGAGCACGAGGTAAGAAAAATATATATAAAAAATAAAAAAAAGAGGAAAACAATCCATTGTGCTCTGGGGAAATGAGTGAGTGGGGGATGGAGACAGAAACAGCATGGGACTTTAACTAAGTTTTCTCTCAACCTTAAACATTTACATGACATTTCCAAGGACTGTAGGCACTTTCCCGTTAGTCCGGGCGGATCACAGCTCTGGCGGTATCTGTAGCCTCAGTGCTACTCTTTCTTCATTCCATAGCTGTCTTGGGGCAGTTTTTGTCTCCCAGCATTCAGGGATGTGCAATAGAAGAGAAGAAAGAAATATACAGGGAGTCTATAAAGTTCATGTGCAATTTTCCATAAAGCTTGTGTGTGATTTAGAATGACTACTTTAAAAATTAATTGAAAAATAAGTTTTTATTAAATTGCACACAAACTTTATGGATACACTGTATAAAAGAAAGTTAGAGAAACCTAAGAAATGCTAATGTAAGGGTTGGGAGTGAGGGAATAAAGAAGTTTGTGCTGGGTTTCCCTCCTTAGCAAAATCTCCTCAGCCCACGAGGAAGTTCAGTGGCCTCCCATCTACACAACAGTGGCAGTTCTTCTCTGGTTGGGATGCCTTTTACCAAGACCTCAAGGGGGAAAAAAAGGAAGCTAGCACAGTTTGAGCCCCTACTACACACGGACACATGCAAGATACTCTGTAACACAGTGCCACTTCATTCTAACCGCACTGTGCCATGAGAATTATGATCCTCACATCACGTCTGTAGGAAATAAGCCTCAGAGAATTTCTGTTACTTTTCCAACTTTTCACATGTAAATAAGGAGCAGGGACTGGACCCAGGACATATGGCTCCAAAGAGTATGCTCTTTACAACATGTCAAAACTGCACCTGGTTATGCTTCAGCTGTGGGGTTTTATTTGCTCTTCCAGAAGGTAGACCCTTCCATCTGGTTTCTCCCTTTTGAGAAGCCTACAGGACAGGGTATTTTAGCAAGGGAGAGGAACATTCCATTACTGCGAATTTTTCTTTCTTTACTAAAGTATAAAGAATTATATATTTAATGTTTTTTAACATAATACATACCTGTCAAGGAAATATTAGCAAGTGCATATGAACAAAAAGAGGAGCTTCTGTGCCCTCCTCACTGGCTCTGATTCACCACCCAGAGATAAGGAGTGTGAAATTATATTATGTATTCATTCACATATTTGTACATATTCATAAACTATGGTAAATTACCATATGCACAATTTTGAAAATAGATTTTTTTTCCATTTCATATTGTGTTACTGACATAACAAAATTGTATGATAGTAAATATATATCTACAGCACTGTCTTTTAAAAGCTGCGGAGTATTCTTTTTTAAAGATTTTTATAAAATTTATTCCATCAATACCCTGTTGACTGACATTTAGGTTGACTTTTTCCCTATATTATGAACAAAATCCAATGAACATCTTTACAACTAATTCTTTGTGAACATTCTTAACTGCTTCATTATTATAAATTCTTAGAAATATAAATTTACTCTATCAAATTGTAATACTTATTTTTTAAATTTTTGATACAGATTGTCGCATCTGTCACAGAAAGTATGTACCATGTATATTCTTGCAACACCCTCACAAACATAAGGAAAACAAAATCTTTATGAATTTAATGGGAAAAACAGTTACGTTGTTCTAATTTATGTATATTTTACTTTTAATTTGCTAAACAATATATATTTTCTTATAAAGTCTGTTGATACAACTGCTCTTCCAAATTTATATTCTACTATTTTGAGATATTACTTATTTTATATATCTAATATGGGTCTGACAATTAAGTTTGAGAACACATCCTAGAAAAAGTGGTCATACCTCATTGCTATGCACAATCACTATGGTCACCTTCAAAGTACTCCCCTTGGGAAGCTATGCATTGATGCCTGTGCCAAGTACATCCTTCAGAGCAATTTTGGAGGTCTTTTTCTGGAATGACCATCAGAGCTGTCATCATATAAGAATACACCAATTAAGTTCATGAACTTGCCACAGTGCTCTGGTGTTGGCAGCACTGTACAAACAACTTATTACAGTTGCATAACCTCGGTATATCAGGGTCTCACAGCTGTGTTTGTGTGGTGGTGTCTTGCTGAATGTGTTAGTTATTGTTGTTTTATATTTTTGTGTACCATATAATGAGATAACAGCTCTGACATTTATTCTGAAAAAGAGTTTAGTGTCTAGGTTCCCAAGGGCGATACTTTGAAAGTGACTATAGTGATATTTAGCAAGAAGTTATGTGGCACTTTCTTCAGGATGAATTCATCAACTTAATTGTCAGACCCCATATATCCATTATTCTTTTCTATTTTTTCCTGACCTTGTTTTCTGATCATAACTTCTGACCTCGTGGTCATTCTGAGGAAAGTCTTTTGTATCTCAAAATTATGCAAATATATAACCATGTTTTCTTACTAGTGATCCCTGCAAGGACATCCTGGCCCACACAGGTTACAAACGCTACACTCCAGAGGTTATTCTCAATTTTTTCCCCCGCTCTTCCTGAGACTGTCTTAGAAAGACTGATACTAGCAAGGTGGTGGATGAGATCATCTAATCGTTCTTTTAAGAATATACAGAACAATGCATAGGATATAAATTTGTCTCCCTCTGATTATGTTAGCTTAACAGCATTAAGGGAATAAAAGAAAATAGGAAGAATTACAGTTTTCATCTATGGTAACTCCCCAAAGAATGAAACCCCTTTCAGCCTTAGAGCTTCATTCCCTGGGTTTGTTTCTTGTGAACCCCCAGGGAACAGCTTGAATAGACAGAATAATACTCCCCAAGGCCCTTCTGCGGCTTGCCTGTAGTGGTGTTCTCCAGGCCTCAAAGCAGGAGCATTGCGATTGCAAACAGCCTTAAGACGTTCCTCTGCCAAGCCAGCAAACCAAGAGGGTTTGGGGTGTCAGTCAGACAAATTCCAATGAAAGGGAAATTTGCATCATGCCCGATTCCAGAGGAGAGTGAATCATGTGTTCACTAGGTTGAAAGAGTTCCCTTTGTTTAAAAACATCCAATGTTCCACTTTCACATTTTATCAGACTCATTCAAATTATCCATTTTCCATTCACAAGAACCACACTTTGTCACTCTGGATTTATTACATACATCAGCAAATATTGAACCTTATCGTTTGCATGGAGTTCTACCATAGATAAAAAACTTAGTCACCTATTTGAGGATAGTTACCAAATTTAGGCTCACAATGCCTTAACAGTCCCTACCTCATTACATCAAAGTATGCAGCTACATTGGGTAACTTTTTCTTTTTTTTTTTTTTTTGGGGGGGGGGGTATTTTCCAGGCATCTACACAACATGATACATATATAGCTTATATTTCAGGATTATAGGGAGTGAGTTCCAAGTTAACAAGAAAATAAAAAGAATGCAGATTTTGTAATTAGAGATTAATCCCAAAAAACTAACTTACAAACTAAATCTAAATTTCCCCATTTGTAAAAATGGGAATCCTATTTCTATCATGTGGCCATTATAAGAATTAAAGGATGTAAGTATCTGACATCACAGATTCTCAGATATGCTAGGAGGTACCTGATAAACTTGATTGTTCGTTTTTGTTCATTCCTAGCAGGTGTTCTTTCTATGAACACAGTGTCTCAGTTAGAGATGGCATTCATAAGGGAATTCATAAGGGGTACCTTGTGTCCCCTTGCTAGTGACTCATCAGCCTTTTCCCTTCCTCTTATTCCGTCTGTGTCTTGAAGATGGAAGTGGGCTGGAAAAAAGGAGGAGAAAGGGAACAGAGTTTTCCCTTTCTTGATCATACTCTGATAGTTGGCTTGGTCTCACTGAGAATATCTGTCCTAGTGAGACCAAGCTTAACTGTACAAGTCTCCTATCAACTTTAAAGAGAGAGAGAAAGAGAGAGAGAGAGAGAGAGAGAGAGAGAGAGAGAGAGAGAGAGAGAGAGAGAGAGAGAGAGAGAAAAGCTGTAGAAGTCAGGTCCTGTGGGTAGGGAAGTGGCCAAGTCCCGGGCCAGGGCAGGAATCCAGAGTGGGTGCCAGGCAGAGCTTCAGGTGCGGTGGGTGGTCTGGCCAGAGGCAGCGCAGGTGAGCGGCCTTGGTGAGGGCACCTAGGGCTGGCACCATCACTAATCACCACCCTCGAAACCGTCCTCCTCTTCTGGTACTGGGTCTGCATCCCAGCAGGTGATGTCAATTTCTGGAGGCTTATTGTAGAACACAGGAGGTGAAGCCTTTGCGCACAGCTCTTCAGATTGGTCAAACTCCTCCTCCTGTGACTGACTGAAGTACCCCTTGCTGGCCTGGGTCCCTTCCTTCTGGGTGGTCTTGCTGTTGTTCAGCAGGTGGGGCTCCTGCTCCAGCTCTGGCTCCTGTTCCAGCTCAAAAGCTGAGGGCAGAGCTGGGGCCTGCGGGGTAGCCAGGGGCTTCCCTTCTGCTTCCTCCTCTGGGTCACAGAAAGTGGCTGGCGGCTCAGGCAGCTCATCAAAATTGAGAAGGTTGGCACAGCCTCCACCTGCAGGTGGCAGGGTGTCCTGAGCCACCTCATCCAGCAGAGGCACCTCTGCCAGGTGACCTCAGTATTCAAGGATGGCATGGAGGCCCTGGGTGCAGAGGCCCCTTCCCCATCACCAGGCCATGGGTCAATGAGGCTGGCAGTGGTGGCAGGGACATTGTTGGCAACAGTGGTGTCAGCAGCAATAATGGCAGATTCAATGGTGTTAGCTGCATCAGCATCAGCCACTGAGGTGTCCGCCATAGTGGTGTCAACCTCAGCAGGCTCCACTGCAGGCTCCATGGGGCTAGTGGGGGCAACCTGCTTTGGAGACTCCTCCATGAACATCAAGTCCTCCTCAGGGCTGCCTTGCCCACGGGGAGGCGCCTGTGCCTGAGGGGGCTCCTCCCTGGGGCCAGCCCACACCTGAGGGGCTGCTGCTCTCTGCTCTCTTCACTGTCCAGGCTGGGCTCCTGGGTCTCTTGGGCTGGTGGGGGTGGCGGTGGCAATGTTGGAGACTGCGAGGATGTGACCTCATCCAGGACCCGTTCGACCTGCTCAGCGACCCGGGTGGAGGCTGCGTTGGAGTCAGATGGACTCCGGTTGGGATGGTGGTGGGTGCCATTCTCTGGTGGCTGTCCAGGTGACTGCCTGGCCAGTGGTTGAAGGGCTAGGGCACATGACAGCTGCCTGCAGAGGCTGATGCAACTCGTTCCTGTTGCTTGAAGACTCCCGTGTATTGTCAGGCAATAATGACTGCTGCCTCCTCTACCTCTAATTCTGACTTCTTCATCTGGGTTTCTTCTTCCTCCTCATGCTGGTCACCAAGATGGACTGCCCCTTCAGCCTCCTCTTGGCCTCTTCAGCTTCTAAAGTCTGCTGTTTCCTCCTGTGCTCTTCCATCTGCTGCTCCCGCTCCCGGTAGCGCTGCTCACACTCCTCCTGCTCCTGCCGCTCCTGCTGGGACCCAAGCCTCTCATCCAGGGCCTTCCTCCACTCCTCCTCCTTCCTCAGCTCTTAAAAAAGCTCTGAAAAAAAGTCAATAACTTTATCTCAATAAAATGAATGTATCTCACTACCTTCATTTTAAAGACAAAAAAAAAAAATCTTAGGAAAACTTGAACATGGTGCTTTATTTCACCTCTACAAGGAAGCCAGGGAGAGCTCAGAGCCAAATTTTGTTTGACTTGTCATAGAGGTAAAATGAGGAATGCCTTTCTCGAGCTAAGATTCTTAGCAATACATCTAATCCCTGTTCATTGCCATGCATCCCTCAAGTTTGGTAAAGTCTAGACAGGTAAAGGTGCTCATTATGTTCTCATTCTGTATGCAGATAACTGTGCAAAATATTGTTATTGGTAGTGATTCAAAATGCAGAATTCAAGCAAAGGAGTATTTATCATGTTCATATGATATACAAGATACTATATTAGGGTCTGGGATTGGATACTTGAAAAGGCATTATCTGTCCTCTCAAGGATCTTAAAATTAGACAGGCAGATGAATGTTTAAAGGGGTATCTGTAACAAGAAGACAAGTGTGTTAATGGAAAATAAATATATATACATGTATGAAATGATTGTATGGAAGGGACTAGATAATTTCACATCTTATCAATGCCTTTTTCAAACTTGCATTTCAATGAGGGAAAAGGCAGACACATAACATTACACAAACTAGTATTGCGACAAAATTGACCTTGATGGGCACACACATGTTTGTATGTATGTGTGCGGGTGTGTGTGTATGTGTGAGTCTGTGAGTTAGGTTACATTAAGAGTATCTCAACCTTACTTTGTATTTGTGGAAAAGTAAAGGCAACAGCCAACACCTATGCCATGAAGTAGCTGAATCCTTTAAGATATTTGCAGTGATAAAGCAATTGTGTTCCCCTTCCTAACGGGAAGAGGTCATGCTGTTTCCTATTTTATTCTCCTGCTGCAGATGTCTCCCCAGGTGGGAGTGACGTGCGGGCACCTCCTCTGGTTGTCCACTGCTCCTGCACACAGGGAGGTCTCATGGAAACACAGTTCTCTCCTGGAATCTCTAGGTCACCTCGGTCACTAAGTTAGGGTTAGCTTAATGACTAATGAGAAAAATTATTTCGAGTAGCTTAAACTTTTGTGCACATAAAAGGAAATGTCATCAGAAAAGACAATTATGCATTAACAAACTGCTTCTCATGACAACTGCTGAGTAGATATATTATTGTCAAGTCACACAAGTAAAAAGGCTGAGGCCAACGTGAGTTTGCCTGTTTTGCCTGGGGTTACATAAGAAATATATAGATCTAAAGTTTATCTTTTCCCCAGTGCTGTGGCATGTCCCATCATTCTCAGGCTAACTCCAAAATTTCCTCCCTTCACACAAATACTTAACAATTCTTTTTACTGATCCTCCCTATATTGTCCTGTTCACAATATTTGACACTTTTCCTGTTTGAGACAATAGACAGCAGTGTTAGTAAAAATTTTAGAGAAAAGTTTATTAATGATGTACTAAACATAGGACCTTTCATAGTAAGTAGACTAAGAGCAGTTACACGGACTGTCTCCCCATAGTATTAAGTTAGCCAGTAAAGTGTGTTTGGTAAAACTGCCTATGTTTGGCAAAACTGCCTTAGCACTTCTTGGATTTCAGGAGTTGAGGAAGGATTCTGCTTGAGTGCCATTAAGAACATTTTTGTTCAGAGTAGGATCTAGCTCACTTTTGGACAAGAAGAATTTATCAGTATCCGAGCTGCATTTTATATCCTTGCTAGCAACCTTCTGAGATAGAGCCTTGAGATGTGAATACCTGAAATCCTTGCTCTTTTTGTACTAGGAAATGTCCCCTTGCGCCACAGGAACTCACTATCCTTCAGATGTAGATGTATTTTAATTCATCATGTCTCTGTAACCTGATGTTAGTGCCAGCTCTGAAATGCAAATCTCGTCCTGGTGCCCCTACTGTCAAGAGGTGACTTAAAAGGACACATAGACAAGACAATGCCTCTGAAGATCTTCACTTTCCCGAGATCTGAAAGTGAGGGCTTTGTTAATACATGCCTTCAATTCCGTTGCCATGGTCCATGCTGATGCTCACAAAACACATATAGGCTAGAGTACATTAAATTTGATTAAAACTGTAGGTTCTGTTTACACATAGGAGAGAGTTTTGAGCTCGATCAACAGATGCCTTCACAACCCTGATACCAATCAGTGAAAAGTGCAGGGCATGCTGCAAAAATCAATATGCCATTCGCTTTGGGCATTTTCAAAAGAAAGATAGAGTTTCTGAAGTTAGAAATATGTTTGTCCCCAAATAATTCATTTTAACTCTACTTCCAGAGCCCTTTTTCTAACTTTCTCTGATGTGTGTGCACGTATCTGTGTTTATGACTGTATTGATAAAGGCAAGCATTAGTAAAATGGAATCCCAAGACAGAGGACTCAGTCTGACCCAGAGCAGGTACTTCAAAATGTTCCATGAAAGAGCACACAGTGTGTATCTCCTCCTATAATGTCGGTCATACAATTTAACAACAAAGAAAAAAACTCTAGTTGCTAGCATTATTTTCAGCAACCACTATATTATTTCTTTCCAGAAAAGCGTATTTTTCAGTAACCACCTCTTCTGATCCATATGTATAAATATATTTCAATTGTAAATGGTCTGATCACTGAAGTGTAGAGAGATGTCTGATTCAGTATTGAAAACATAAATAAACAAAACTGTTAAGTAAGAAACAATAAGTTCAAAACCATTAAGTAATATAAATAACACTTTTTTAAGTTCAGGGTAACTGAATTTTTATATTCAACAGCTCACTACCATCATTATAGCCCTTTTAAACAATCTGTTTATTGATAGATTTTTCTTTTTCTAAAAGTTCCAAAACACAATCACTTCTCCTTGGAAAATTCTTTCTTTTTCTTTCTTCTTCTTTTTTTTTTTCTTTTTCTCTGACACAGAGTCTCATTTTGTCACCCTCATTACAAAAAATTGGGCTCAAACTCTTGGGCTCAGGAGATTCTCTTTCTTCAGCCTCCTGAGTAGCTGGGACTACAGCCATCCACCACAATACCTAGCTATTTTTTTTTTTAGGGATGAGGTCTGGCTCTGCCTTAGGCTAGTCTTGAATCTGGGAGCTCAGGCAATCCACCCGCCTTAGCCTCCTAAGTGCTGGGATTATAGGTACGAGCCACTGTGCCTGGCCCCTTCGGAAAGATCTTATATTCCAGTTGATTTTAATACCTCTCCTCAAAAAATACCATTGCATTTTTTTCTTGGCAAATGTAGGTCACAAATCCACTAAATTCTAAATTTATTACTTAAAAATTATTTTACAAAAAAGTTTAAGCCATTATTTGAACCATCTAGATCACTGTATTAATCATAATCATTTCCCAATACATGTACCATGTTACCTGACCCCTTAGAAAAAAATGGTACCAATTCTGTAAAAACTAGTATCATTCTATAATCGTTTAAAATGAACACATAGACATATTAGTATTGAGAATATTTTTAAAATCATGTATTTGGGGTTCTTAGATTAATATGTCATTTTTTAAAGAATATTTGCAAAACTTTCATAATGGAAGCAATTATTGTGATGATTGTATCAACAGTTAATTTGAACACCAGGACAGTTGTGTGTCTTCAAACTGTTCCTTCTGGTCATTTAATATACACTATTCAAAGTAAGAGTTGATAATTTAGGCAAAAATAAGACTATTGTGTACATAAAAAAAGAATTACAGAGGGTGGCTCCTGTGACTCAAAGGAGTAGGGCGCAGGCCTCATATGCGGGAGGTGGTGGTTCAAACCCAGCCCTGGCCAAAAAAAGGAAAATTTATAGCGCCCATTGTTCTGATGAACTACTATTATATATATATATATATATATATATAATATAATTATTATATATATACTATTATATATATATTATTATATATATACTATTATATATATATATTTATTCAAATGTTGATTTATGTTTGCTTGCATAGAGAAATCCAAATGACACAGGTGCCTCCTAGTAGAAATAGGTGTGAGTAAAAAAAAAAAGAAATCCATCTCCTAATCGTTTCGTTGATTAGACAGGGTAAATATTTTCTGTCTTAAAATAGGCTTGCAGTAGAAGTCATACTATGACACGAATCCCTCCTTACAGAAATTCCATTCAGCAAACATTCCCCCTGCCTCACTGTGTACACAGTGTATTGTGTGCTGTGCGTGAGACACAATACAGAGAAATCCAGGACATGAGGCCTCACGTCAAACTTATGAGAGTTTGATGGTCAGTAAATATTTCAATTTCCACATTCTGGGTGAGGAAATACGATTGAACTTGTCAGAAATTTTATGTCATTCAGCAGATGAAATTATGAAGGAATGCAACACAAAATCCAAGAGAGATCTTAAAAATTTTGAGGTACAGAGCCCTTGATAACCATGCCCAGTGAAAGCCCAGTGCGCCCCCAAAATGTCCTGTGGGTGTTTTTCTTAGCATCTATACATAGGCTGTCATTCAATTAATTTTACATAATTTTCAAATAAATAATAAATATAGCTTCCAGGATGATTTCTGCTGGTTTTTTTTTTTTAGAGCTTTTGCTATTAAAAAAAAAAAAAAAAAAAAAAAACTGATCTAGATATTTTGGGGAATGGGAGATAGTGTCAATTAACTTTTATACATCTAGTTAACCTTTTATGCATACTCTGTGATCGTTAATGTTAATCCTTGCAATAAAAGAAAAAGTTGGACCTGGATGGAGCTGAAACACACTCTTCTTAGTAAATTATCACAAGGATGGAAAAGTAAATATTCAATGTGCTGAGGATTAATATGAAGCCAGCAGATGATCTAATATACATCCACATAGGACAAAAACTTAATTCAAGTTGGAGGGAGGGGGAATAAAGGAGAGGGGAGAAGAGAGAAGGAGGGATTGGGGTGCTCCCACTTACTGGGTACAATATAGGGGTACAGCACACCTTCTGGGTGGGGAACACAACTACAAGAGGGGCTTAGCTAACAAATTCAAACATTGTGACCGGATTGTTTGTACCCTCACTGTAACCTGGAAAAAAAAAAAAAAAAAGAAAAGAAAAGAAAAGATGAGGGTTTGGCTTTTCCTCCCACTTAATTGTTAACATGTACCATGTCGCAGAGAGCTTTGAAGGGGTCTCACCCATGTGAGCAGTTACATAGCAGATTGCTGTACTAGGCTCCATAGGAGGTAAACATATATGTGAATAAATTAATAAAAATATGTGTGAGAGAGAGACAAAGGGGGGAGTGGGAAAGATGCCCTTTTTTCTAATGATAATTTACGTATGGAAACAGGATAAATATGAATGATACATATAACTAGAAGATGATAATCCTGAATTTTTAATTTACTATGGAGAGCAGTGGGTAAACACATGAACTTTGGCACCAGATAGGCTTGAGTTTAGATCCCAGTCTGTCACTGATTAATAGCTTATACTGGGAAACTCATTAACCTCTCCAGCCCTCCGGGTCCTCATATGTAAAGTGGGATAATAAAGGTGCTCCCTTGTACTGTATTACCACATTTAGGTATTAAATAAAGGAATGCTTGGAAAGCAAAGTGTCTGGAAAATAGCAACCGCTCAACAGCCTTGGTTATTATTAGCAGCAGTATTAGAAGAAAAGATAATATTTCCAGAAATGTATAAGTTTTCTCTTTCCTCTAAGAACCCAGTAAAATCCATTTTTTTACGTGTATTTCAAAATATTATGGGATTATAATATTTTGGTTACATGTATCAATTTTGTCATGCTTGAGTCGAGGTTGTAAGTGTACCCATCACCCAGACGGTGTTCACGCTGACCGTCAGGTAGGTTTTCACCCATTCCCTCCTCCTGTCTCCCCTGATGGATTTCCACTGAATTTTATTTCCCTCTGTGCACACGTGTGCTCATTGGTTAGTTCCAATTTAACAGCAAGTACATATATTGTGTGTTTTTCTACACTTTCGATAGATAAGTCACTTAGGATAATGGTCTACAGTTCTATCCACGTTGTTGCGAAAGGTCTCCATTCATCCTTCTTCATGGTGGAGCAGTAATCTATAGTACCTATATACCATTTTTTGTTAATCTACTCGTGAATTGATGGACACTTGGGTTGATTCCACATCTTTGCAATTGTGAATGGTGCTGCAATAAACATTCAATTTCAAGTGTCTTTTTGATAAATGACTACTTTTCCTTTGTGTAAATATCTTTTAAAAATCCAAAAACAATAGACGCTGGTATAGATGTAAAGAGAAAGGAATAGTTATACCCTATAGGTGGTGCTGTGCATAAGTTTAACCTCTATGGACAACAGCATGGAGATTCCTCACAATACAGATGGATTTCAGAGTAAGGTAGTGGAGAAAGAAGACGTGTACATTACCGTGGTAATGTGAGCATCATTCATTCATTCATGTCTTCATTTAAGTAAAAGTTTTGTACATCTATGTGCCAGGCCAGGCTCACTGCCAGCACCAGGGATGAAGGAAAAAACATGAGAAGAATGATCTGACCTTGATTTGTTGAAGTTCACAGTCTAGTTATGAAGACAAACCCATTTGTAACCAACCAATAAATAAAATAATTAGAAACCGTGGTAAGCAGTATGAAAAACAGAGTGCTTTTGTAGAGAATAACATCCTTTAAGCAGGGAGTCAGAGAAGCCTTACCTGAGGAGATAACTTCAAGAACAGATCAAAAGAAAAGGAAAGAGCCACTCATAGGTGGTAGAGCGGCCCCGAGGACAAGGACGTGCAGAGGCTTCCTGAGGTTTGCCCATCACCCCCAGCAGTAGCACCATCGAATTGTCCTGTTGCAAATCAGGGGTTAAGATTTTGATAAGCTCATGCTTTTTTACATTTATTTTGATTGCCAAACTAACGAGTATTTCTAGACATTATAAACTAAATGATCTCAAGGTTTTGTTTGTTTGTTTTTGTTTTGTAGAGACAGAGTCTGAGTTTATCGCCCTTGGTAGAGTGCTGTGGCTTCACACAGTTCACAGCAACCTCCAACTCCTGGGCTTAGGCGATTCTCTTTCCTAAGCCTCCCAAGTAGCTGGGACTACAGGAACCCGCCACAACACCCAGCTATTTTTTGTTGTTGTTATTGCAGTTTGGCTGGGGCCAAGTTTGAACCTGCCACCTCGGTATATGGGGCCGGTGCCCTACCCACTGAGCCACAGGTGCCACCCCAGAATTTAAGATTTTTAAGAGCAGGAATCATTTGTATATTTTTTAAAAAGTCAAGCCATGACTGCAACAAACAATTTTGTCTTCTTATGTTGAGAGTTAATATAAAAGGCAAAAGACTTATGTGATCTGAAGATAAATCAGAGTATTGTGAGTTAATGTAATAAAGCCAAATATGTATGCCACACATGATTATTACTCCTTGTAAAGGGTGAAGAGGGACCTAAAAATAATAACACTGTAAGTAGATATTAGGTTAGGAAGGTTTGAAATAGACATTATGGGACCCACAGTAATATATTCTCTCTGTTTTATATTTTATGGTATCTGGGTCATCATAAAATACCCAGAAAACTTTTTTTTTTTTTTTCGGTCTTTGGAGAGCCACATTTAGGTCGGCCACTTTCTGCTGGGATGCTAGATTGCTCCTGGGAGCAAGCACACCACAGCAGGATGAAGACCAGAGTGGGTTTGGAAATAGAAGAAGACAAAGGAATTGGATCCAGAGTTAATACTTCACCCTAACTTAAAATATGAAATGTTCAATAATTCCACAAAAGTCTCTTAAACCCCAAAAGCACATCTAATAGCTCCTTCTGAAATACCCACCCACCCCTCAGGACCTAGCAATTTTCCTAGAGTTAGATGAAATATGTTTTCAAAAAACATTTTCTAGATCCATGCTTTTTCTGTTTTTTTCATTTCTGTACCACATCTGTAAAATTGTTTCAGCTTTATAGCCCTGTCCTCGTAAATACATTCCACTCTCAGCCTCACTAATGAAGGGGAGCATTAGTGCACATATAATTGAAATCGGTGCATAACCTGTTCCCTTGGGCTGTAGCCAGCTCCTCCTACCCAGCCTCAATATTTTTTGTGGGGTGAGAAGGCAGGGCCTCTGCTTTGCTAAAGAGCTTCAGATGAAAGCAAGTGCTGTCTCCTACCTCTCTAGAGAGAGAAGGTGGGGGTACACTGGCCAAAGACTTCTATAGCATAGTCAGAATCGCTGCATGTCACACTGCCCCAAAGGCCTTTATCCAGATTGGAAACTGCATGTTGCACAATCAATAATGAGCTCTTTAAGAGTCAGAGGTGACTTTGCAAGTAGACACCAACCCAGACGTGGCCATCCTCTGTATCATTTTCAACAAAACCATGTCAGTTTTGCTCAGAAGTAGAATCAATGCCTCCTCATCTCTACTTTGTTTTATTATTTTTCTATCGTGGGATATCACAGACAACTAACTATTGATATCTTAGGCATTTACTTGTGGAAGGTTAGCAGTGGCTATCCAAATGTATCCAATATACTCTGTAAAAAATAACGTCTCCGAAGTTCTCAAGAGAGAACAGCCTCTCTTGTGAGAGGTAGTGGGTGGTGAAGAGTCGCAGAAGTAAAGATTGCTAACACGAAATGATCAATTGGAGAATCGTGATTCAATCAAGTGGTTCTGCCGGGATCATAAACCCCCAGAGCAAAGCTCAGCCCAGTGCCAAGATGATCATAGCCATGAAACTGAAACTGAGCTCCTCTGGCCTTCGCATCAGTCAGAGCCGGTTTCCCTCTCCCCAGAGAGGCCATCCTTCTCTTTTCCCGTCTTCATCCACCTCCTTTCAGTTTTGCACACCTTTCTCTTTCCTTCCTCCTTGCTTCTCTTCCTGATATCATCTTTTTTGTTACCTTCATGATTTTTATATTCTGTGCCCCTTCTTTCTCTTATATGGTTCTTGTCTCCTTAATTTAGGCCCCCAAATCTTATTTTTAATAATTTCCTTAGCTTCCTGCCCCAATATTTTCACTTCCCTCACTCTCCTCTGCCCTGGCCTCCGCATTCTGATTAGATGCCATATGTATAACAAGGTAGACAGATGCTTTGCTGTTAAACTAAAGGGTTTTTTAATCTACCAGAATAGAAACCAGGAGCTTTCTTTTTGTTTGGGGACATCAGCAATTCATGGCAAAGGGCTTAGGAATACAAATGAGGTTTTTTTTCTTCTAGCAGCATGGAGTCTCAGCATGTCTCTTTTACTCTCTCCTTATTTTACTTGATCTGCAAAGTAAAAATCTGCACATGTGCTGGATTCATAAATACCACTAATGACACTTATCTCTGTACACACAGTGTTTGCAGCAGTGGGGGCAGTCAGCCAGCGGGTGTATGTCTGTGACTGTCAATGCATTTTACCTATAATCTACCTACATACTCTTTTTTAAAATCTGTGACCATCCACAGTGTTTATTTTGATAGCTTTCTCAGTTGCACTTTCCCAAATATCAGTAGTCAGTCATACTTTTTAACTTCGTGGGAGAGAAAGAGTTGGTCTTTTCCACCGGGAGTGAGACTGGATACTCACTTCAGCCAAGTGCTGTGGGACTCAGACAGAAAAGGCCACCTGTTATGGGGGCTGCATGGGTCAGGAGATAATTCTCAGCTGTTCAAACAAATAAACTTCAACACCACAGGTCACTTCTTCTAGCTGTTCTTTGTGTCCACAGCACCCTGCTGTGCCAGCAAGCCATTTGCCCCTTTTAATTGAGCAGACATGGCCTTTTTCTGCCTGTGCCTTTTTTGGCTTGTTACTGTTATAGTTAACAATTAACACTCTGACAAAAATGGATGCTTGCTACATAAGCCAAATGTCATTACCAACAAGGAGGGCTTATGCTAAAACTCGCAGGCGCTGTGTAAATCCAATTTGTGGGACTCAGACTGCCCAGGATTATATAAAGGCAGCAGGGACCACTGACTGCCCCCGTGTCACGTGGTGAAGCACTCTGCACAGTTGAATTTATCCCGATTGCTCATGAAGAATCCTCTCTAGTCAGTGAGGAGGCCCAAGATATTAGTCCCTCTGTTTTCTGAGTGCAGCAGAGTATGAGTCATGGAAATTTCCAACACAGTGGTCTAGTCCTTCATACACAGCAGGGAGGCCGGGGAAGTTCAGGAACTGGATGTGCTTTGGCGCCATAGTAAGATGCATTCTTCTCCCACCAAGATCCGTAGTCTCCCTGTGAAGCAGAACCACCAAGTCACAGAATCCTTGGCTCCCTGAGCTGTTCTTGTCTCTTTGAGTTAGTGTTAGCCATCTCCTCACTGTTCCTCTCCAAGAAAGCTTTCTCTTCCCCCACACTCTTCAGATCTTCTGTTCACTTTCAAGTTTCCTTTTTTTTTGTTCTTTTGTTAAGATCATTTCTCTTCAAGTCTTTCAAAGCTTCTTTGAGGATTCTCAGAAACTCCTTTTGGATTGCATTCTTGGTTATTTCAAGGAGGTGGCTGCGAATAAGATCTGTGCTGCTTGTGTGCACGTGGCCCCCTGTAATCCAGAGCGCGCTGGGCACTGGCCTGCGTGTGGAGGGGCGTGACTGATTGATCCAGGGCAGGTAAACTGCGGAGTCCATGACGAGATAGGTTTTCATTCTTGCATTGCATTTATTTGTCTCTGTAACTGTGCAGAACTTATACCACCAGTCTTCTTCTCTGTGAGGTCAGGATAACATATCCTGCTCACCTAGCTTCGTTTTCTTCCCACGGGTGGAAAAACTACACAGCTTATTATTTAGATTATTAAATTGCCTGATCTATGAAGACCTTGCACATAGTGCCTAGACATGCTTCTTCGTAACCTCAATGTATCCATTTAAGTGTGGAATGCTGCTAGGCAGGAAAGCAGAAAGCATGTAGGATTCAGAGCCTCATTTCAGGAACCCCAGTCTGAGCACCAAATAGCTGTGTGGTGAATTTCCACCGATGGAGTGTATAAGGTGATACTATTCAGTGCACAGTTTTATGGGGAAATCCAATTTAGAACAGTGCCTGACATCTAATTCTAGCCCTATAAATGGGAACAATAATGCTAGTGCTCTACCCATCACTTGGATCCGGCCTCACAAGTCTTTTCAGTTCTGCCAACACACCAAGGCTTTTCCTACCTCAGGACACTAAGGTCCTTCTACGTGCTATTCCTCCTACACAGAAGGGTCCTTTCTCATTGCCCGCACCCCTCAACACAGCATCATCTCATGTTCTGCTTTTTCTCATCTTTCAAATCTCACCCCTATGAAGGCCTATCGTGATGGTCAGGCCTAAGCTGCATCTTCTGTCCTATTACCCCTTGTCTCTAATTCTTGTTCATTGTCATAGTGCTTGACCAAGTTTACATTATTAATGATTGCTTGTCTCTCAATGGGTGTGGTCTCTCCCAGTAGATGGAGACATCCTTGTGGGCAGTGACCATGTCTGCCTTGTTGACTATTAGATTGTCTTCTTCCACTTGTTCATTCAAATTGTATCAATTTAGGGTTTACATTATACCAAGAATTTCCTAGGCACTCTCCATATAGTAAGGAAACAAATGCCTGCCTTCTGTGAGGTTGCAGTTCAGTTGGAAACATAAATAGTAAACAAATTAAATTAGGAAAATACATAGTATGTTAGATATTGATGAGTGCTAAGAGGAATAATACAGCTAAGAAAAGGATAGGGAATGTCAGGAGAGGGGTTGGGATTTTAGATGGGTCCTCAGGGGAGGTCTTACTGTGGCTGGGTACAGGAAGGGAGCAGGACGGGGAGAGAAGAGCTAGCACAGGGGTCCTGGGGTGGGCGTTCACCTGGAGTCCCTGAGGAACAGGGAAGAAATCTTTGTGGTAGACTGGAACAAATGAAGGGGGACTAAAGGAAGACAGGTTCTAGAGCAGCCTGCGGACACTGCGTGTAACTGTGTGAAGACCCATTTTCTTATTCTGAGTGCACTGGGGAATCTTGAGGAGAGGAGGAGTGAGTGACTTAGATTTTATAGGATTATTCTGACTGCTATGTTAAGAATAGATTTAGAAAACACTAGAGAAAAGCTAAGAGACCAAGAAGGAGGCTATTCCAAGAATCCAGAGGCAATGGAAACTCAGTAAGGACTGGGAAATGAGTAAATATTCTTAGAAGACTGTGAATCTCTACATGTTTAGTTTGTGTGTTGGCACACCAAGGTACTGAAATCAGGGCTACCCATGTACCCCTGTATTTCTTTGTATTCAACTAATAATGTATGTCCTATGTCCTCATCACCTTTAAAGCTGCAAAAGACAAAATGTTGGTGATGATGGATAAAACCAGAGAGTTGTGATAGGAGACAGTCTGCTCTAACATAATGCCTTGCTTTTGATCTGTGAAACAGCTGTTTCTTTCTCCTTCATCACTTAGCAGCAAAACGAGCATCATTTTTAATATAGAGAAAAAAGTAGGAGACAAAAAGAACTGTGAAAAACAGGGACCAGAAACTGTCAGCATCCGGTTCTCAACTGGTGGGTCGCGACCCCTTTGTAATAATGAAAATACATCGTGGCATTAGGAAGGTTGAGAACCACTGGCATATACAATGTCACCAAGAGCCATTGGTCATCCGGTTTCTAAGATTTTACTTTCTTATCCTTGAATCCAATGAAAAATATCATAGGTTTTTAATACTTAGGAGTTTCTCTGTCTAGCTTCATAAAAACTTGCTAAATATTTAACTGCCAGTTATAATGATTTTAATCAATATCAACAACTCCAAGAATGAGTATGTCTTTGAGATTTCTAGGTCATTTTAAAGTAAGTATTTGTGAATGCAGAAAACTTGGAACTCCATTTAGACCAGACTATTTCTGATCATGTGATGTGATTTTGCAAAAAGTTCTTCTGAGTTTTATAAAATCCGAGTACTAAATGTACAAAATTACCTTCAAAGGGAAAAACAATAACTGATGGGGAAAAGATAACTAAGAACTTTTTTTTTAAAAAAATGTATGCAACAGGTCTGTAATTGCACTAATGAAACCTGCCTAATCCATTGCATCCGGATGTCCTCACCTTCAAGTTTTCTTTAGACTCAGGAGAAGAGAATCCCTGGAAAGGGTGTTTGGAGGGAAGGAAGCGAGGAGAGGGTGCGACGTCGCTCCCCACCTTGATTGCCAGAGTTAGTTGAATCTAATCTTTGTTCATGTTTCTCAGAGCTCAGAAATTTTATCTTGGGATTGAGTGAATTTTTCTGAGCTGAAAATCATATTGTTAAAGTAAAGAATAAAATCTGAAAATGTTGTTTCTGCTAGCATTTGAGGAAAGAAAAAAAGACCAAGTTAAGCCTTTAAGCCCTGAATATCAGAAAATAATTTTCTTCTGTTAAATGTACCTTTGTATTTACAGATTGAGCATTACAAAGGTGATGGTTCGATGGCATATTACTACATAAAAATAGTCTTACACCCCCAAATTTGACAATGTTTATTAATTCAGTCCTTCTCAAAAGATTTGGGAACATTTCCTACATCTTTTGGCATTGGTACTCATTTCCTGAAAGATCATGATAGGTCGTAAGAATGTTCTCTGTGGGAATGATTCAGCATGACTCCAATGTTGATGATGTTTCTACCAAGCACATATGCCTTAAATTTTCCAAATAGACATACCAAACATAATATACAGTTCTGTTGTTTCTTTCAAAAGCCTGGACTTGCAGGATATTTCTGGTGGTAAGCATCACAGCTCAGTACTGAGTCACATCCTGACTATTGTAGCATACTTAAAAGTCCGAAATAAGTAAGTGTAAGGAAAATAATGCTTAAGGGGAGGAAGCATAGTATTAAAAAGATGAAAAAAGTGAAGTAGACGTGAAGACATTGAGAATGAGTAGCGCATAAGAAGGAAGACAGGAAAGAATAGATGTTGGTTTTTTAAATTTGCTTTTCTATCGCTCAACGTTTTCTGAAAACATTAGTATCCTGGGTCAAGTACAGAACCCCTACTGCCAAAGAGCAAATCGGAAAAATACAAGTAAACTATAAAATAAAGGTAAAAAGCAGTTTTTGAAGAAAAAAAAAAGAGAGAGAGACAGGGATAAAACAAAGCAGCAGTTTTTAAAGTAACAAAATTGGAAGATGCAGGCAGTTGGAGGGCGAGAGAGAGAGCTGTAGTAAGAAGGATTGGAAATCAAAGCGAGAGGGAGGTAGAGGGAGCTCTGAAGGGAAGCAACAGATAGAAAACTACGAGAGGGACAGAGGCACTTATGACAGCTGGGAACAGCTTGTGAAAGGTCACATATGCCCTCTGGGCTCCCAGCTACACAAGCGCTGCTTTGGACTGTCAAGGCAGATAAACAAGGGAGTGTGGAATGGAATAGAATTTACAACTTGCTTGTCAGCTGGGAAGGGAGCTGAGATGAATCTCCCATCTCTCAGGTTGTCAGGATTCAGAGGCGGACATGTGTTGGCCTCATTAGCTAGCAGCAAAGGGAGAAGGATAGTACCATTTTCGGGGTTCCCTGGGAGGGCTGAACCCCTGTGCTGCACTGGCTACCTTCTGGCAGGAGGACCTTGATTTTCTCCCCAGCGGAGTCTCTGTGCTGGGTGCTGGTTAACCATGGTGACATATAAGTGACATTTTTTTTTTAAGAAGTGGAGAATTTCCAAGCCAAAATACTTAGTGTTTCAGATTAGGAAAAAAGCACAAACATATTATCTGACTGCACATGGACATTATGAAGAAGAGTTAACTCTGTACAGAAAATTTTAGATCCCTTGTCTATGAAAAAAAAAAAAAAAAGAATTCAGTGAGCATTCATCATGGATTTTCCACATCTCCATCAGAAATGAGCACATTTACACCAAGTCTTGGATAAGAAAAAAACACACAGATGTGTGGAAATCAACAGCAGAGGGTGACATTCCACAGAGCTAAATTGTTTTCATTTTACCTCAGATGCTCAGAGTCTTTCTGGTTTCCACACGTTGTGGAAAAACCATAGTTCTCATCTGGGGAAAAAGAAAACATGAATTTTCAGATAGGAGGCCTGGGTGCTCAAGTGGGTACACTTCCCCCTGCCTGCTCTGTTCTTAGGAGGGATGTGATTTAGCACCATTCCTGTTAAAGTTGGTCCCGTTTTTGGCAGTGTGCCTAGTTCCAGAGCTATAGCTCAGACCACTAATATTTGATGGGATATTCACATCCTGTTTAAAAGCCTGTGAAATAGTGCCCAGTGTCCTGAGAAGGCATAATGGACTGGAAATAGAAGTTAATTGTTCCTCAAAGGTGATGCTTTTGAATTTCTCAAAATCAGAGTAACAGAATGGCCATCGAACTACAAGAGGCAGTCTGAGAACAAAATTTTTTTCCAGGCTCAGTTCTGTGCTTTGTGGGGAGGGAAACAGGACAAGAAGGGGACAGCTGGTTGCATTGCCAGCCTAGCGACAGAGGTTAAGGAAAGCCTAGAGTTGTGTGTTTTAATTATTTTATTCAAGTTATGATCTATAGATTTAAAAATCCCAATGTTCCCGAAATGACAGGATAAAGCAGGAAACTGTGTGGGGACATTACACATGCTGCTCTGTGGTTTTGCAGTCCCCAGACCCTCCCAGTGGAGCAAGGGAGTGAGGGGACCACAGGCATCGGCACTGCTGTGGTGTGCTGCCACTGCGATGGTGGTTACCGTGTCCTACCTGGTCTTGGCTCTCTCAGCTCGCTAATAGCATAATGTATTAGAATCAAGAAAATCAAATTCCTTTCCTTTTTTTTCCTTCTGAGGGTGATGATATTTCATGAGCACTTTTGTGCTTGGCAAAAATGTGTAACAGCATGGGCACAGACACACACACACCCCGAAGATACCTCCCGATGGAGTAAAGGGGATCTGGGCAGAATGCTTAAGTGTTCTCTTTTTAGTGTTGCTAGTATAAGATTAGGAAGTGAAAGTGAGAGAAAGAGAAACGTAAGCTCCTTACCGCTGTTTAGACTAGAAAAAAAAAAATTCTCTGCATTTTGCACAAGATAGTTTCTGTATCTACATGACATCAGACATCTTAAGTAAATTAGAAAAAGAATTCTGAAAATGGCTCAAGCATATTGCATAGATAGATAACTGTTGATGCTCATTTGGATATCTTGTTGGCTTTTAACTTTTATCAATGACTGTGTCATTCATAGGACGTGTTAGTGTGTGTGTAGAAAGCACAGTAAGGGGAACAGTAAGGAAAGTTAAGGTATTTGTTATACGGTGAGACTATGACAAAGGGAAGTGCAGAGCTCTTCTCTTTCCCTACCCCCCCCCCTTTTTTTTTAAAGCTGGGTGTCATACATTTCAGAGAGCATAAAGTATACATTCTCACAGAGACAGGAGTTCAAAAGTTGCCTGGTCCTCAGAAACAACTGGCCAGGTAAAAACTTGTGCATGTGATTCTGGATAGGGGTCAGTGCCCATCTGTTGGTTAAGCAATCTGTCTTTGGTTTGGCATCTGCCTCTGTGGGGTGTAGAAAGCACCACTAGATAGTCCTCATTTTAAGGCTGTTTAGAATGGACATCCTGGGATCCTCTCATTTCCAGGCTGTGCAAATAAGCTGGATAGAAGCGGAATGATAAAGCCAGAAAGAAGGGCCCCTTCCTTTCACTCTGGTTATCTTCCAGGGGGAGACAGGCTTGCCCTAGTACTTCCTTCCATAGAGTGGAAACTGCCCAGTTTCCTTTATCAGTGGTGGATCTAAGATGACTCCCCGCTTGAACAACTCGTCCAAAGTCAGGTTCTCCAATTGAAGTGACACCCGAGCCAGCTTCCCTTGCATCCTCTCCCTTTTTGAGGAGTTCCATGCAATTCTACTGCTGACTTCTACTGCTGACGTGGCAGGTGATCCCTGCGAGGCAAGCTTGAATTTTGTTTTTCATTAACTTCGAAACTTCTGAGTTTCATGTTGTCCTTGCTTTTCCAAAATCTTACCACTTAATGGAAATACAGGATTGGGAAGGATAAATATGAAAGGTAATATGTACCGAGACAGGAAGAAGAGGAATTTGTGACAACAGCAGGCAGCAGCATGGGGAAAATGAAAAGCTGGAGCTGCCACAAGCCAACAGGAGTGTTGTGGAAGGAGTGTGGGGCAAGGAGATGGGACAGCAGCCAGAGAGGAGAAAGTAAATCAAGGCGAGTAACTGAGCCTGGAAGGGAATCCGATTTGGAGGCCTGGAGCCGAATGGAAGAGAGAAATGATGCTGAAAGCCGTGGCCCTAAGTGCGGTTTTTACGGGGTTTTTAAAGATCAGTTAAATAAAACAGTTCATTGTTGGAGAATAATTAAAAGTCAATAGCAAGAAACAATAGGAAATAAATTAGATTAGCCTGCAGGGAGCTGAAAATAGGTAAAAATACCTGCAAAGTAAGAGTCACCATATAATATGAATTGCCCTTCCTCCGTTCATACCCTCTCTCCATCTCACCAGCTGGCTCCTTTCCATGCTGGGAATAGATATTTTGACTTGTCTGTGTACATTAAATGTAACATTTTCTTTGTAGGACAAAAAGAAATAGCAATGTTTAGAAACATCCATTTACCTTAGGGAAACACCAATTTCAGTTTCTATTTAAAATATCACACGTAGGCGCTCTCTTGACAGTTATTTAACCTGTGATGGCAGGTTCCAAACTTCAAAAAAGCAACAAGAACTAGAAGTTTATTTATTCTACATGCCACAGACTTCATAAATAACTAAGAATTTGTGGCAACTCATTCCTTTTCTATTGTTTCCCTGTCACTCACGCCTGTCTATCTGTAATTGACTGTAATATGGAAAAGCCACAGCTTTATTAATTGGATGCCTGTTGGTTTCGTAGAAGGTCTGGAAAGAGAGGAAGTTGGGCTGTATTACATCAAACCTGGAAATCCTATCCTTGTTATCCTGAGATGTCTTTGGCTCCATGAGCACCACCCTCTCGTTTTGGTTTCTTAGGAGCACACACCCCGGTTTCTGGTCAGCACCAGAGGGACACTCAGATGTGACAGTACCCTTGCCGGTGTGAGGATTTCACTTTCAGTTCACTAACTGAACTGGGGAGTTGATCAGGTACATGGAGAGAAAGCCTAGCCCTGGGTTATGAACCATTTTAAGAAAGGAAACTGTGTCCTCCCTTTGTTCTCTAAACCAGAATAACAATAGCAAGGCTGCCTAGAGCACCATGATCTTTCTCTTTTTCCTCTAGGTATGACTTAAACAAAGCTCACGTCTAGCAGGTGAGCTGGGAGGAAGACTGTATCCTAACCGTGGAACATCTGCAGTTAAAACACTATTGAATCACCTTATACTATTGCAACTACTGTTTTCTCTATGAGGCATTTTTTTTTTTTTTGAAACTAAAATAGAAAATAAACAATAATCTGTCTTCTGCTTAGCAATAAATTAAAATTTTCCATATGGTATTTTAACTACTCATGTATTAGCCACACCTATCCCACCAAAATGTTGCTCTCCCTACTAGGAAATTAGGAGCATGTGTATGAAGGTGTGTGTTATGTGTGTTTGCCAGCAAATGATAAAGGTTTGCTGTATACATAATACTGGGGGGACTGTGGAGTAGGATAATGCCAGCTTCTCAAGGTACATATGCAAACTTCACTGAAAGAAGCAGAGATTCTTCATCTGTCAATGGGTTAGGTGATACCTGTCTTTGTAATATATCTCAGAGAAGCATCTGTCTGGCAGCTCTTGTTGCTGTGAATCACTGTACCTGTTCTGTGGAAGAGCTTTGTTTTCTGGACAGAGAGCATGTGTCCAGATTCATGAACAAGCCTAGTGCCTTGGTCTTTTTCAGGCATCCGTGGTTGGTCTTTTCTTCCAAAATGTCCTCCAGCCAACATCATCACCTGTCTGTGATGGGAAGAAAAGACCATAGGAACCCAGAGGTACAGTGTCTGAACTCACAGTTGTCACTGCATGTGAGGCTGGCACTCATCAAAGAAACACAACCACCTGTGTCATGCAAGTCAGTTTTTCCAAAAGCATCAGAAGAGGAAAACCATTGACAGTACTTTTTTTAAATTAATATACTCTCTTGGGGGTATTAGGATAAGGAACGATTACCAAACTCAACTTTTGAAGGATGTCATGAAATGGAAGAATGAGAAACTGCAATCCAAAGTGGGAAGGGAAAGGCTTGTATCAGCCAAAGCAAAAGGAGAAAAGAACCGTCCAAAGATAGTCAAGAAATAAAGCTCAGAATAGGGGATGGCTATAAGGATGTAACAGGCTTAGTTCAGGAGCCTGCTACTAATTTTAATGCAAATACACAGGCAGTTCTTAATAGAATTGCACCCCTAATTTTTCCATAACTGGAAATATATGTTTCTGGGCAAAAATGTTACAAATCAGAAAACTGTTCTAGAAGGAAGGTGTTATGCTGTGTGTTGTAATAGCCCAACCCTGTCACATAGATTCCCCCAAAGTCAGCCAGTACTTATCTTCAGGATTCTGCTCAATGGTCCCTGTGGGATTTGAGTACTAGTCTTTAGCCCTTATGCTTATTGTGTGACCTTGTAGAAATCTCAGTTTGTCTTAGCTTTATTACCAATAAAAATGTGATTGGTGGCAATGTTGATCATCACACACAGATAACTTGAGAATGAAATGCATAACAAAGTGGGATAAATTCTAAGATGTGGAATAGTAATTCAAGGCATATAGAGCCTTCAGAGAAAGGTACCACATAAACTTCACCAGGGATTGGAAGCTTGTCTGTTCCCTTGTCTCTTGTAATTTATTCTTTATACTCGCCTGTATGATAGAACTCTATAAAATGTTTGGAGGACACACAATTTGTATGAAAAGGGCTATAGAAAAGAAAGATGATTCATTCTAAACATATATAACCCACAAGCACTCCCCTCCTCCTCCAATATGTTGCAAGGGGGGAAAGTGATCCTTCCCTGATCTACAGCATTGGACTTAAAAGTCAATGGAAATGCTTCACAGGCATCACCAGCCAATGGTTCATAGTTTGTGTATTAATTTGAAAAAATATTTTCGAATGGTTTATGGTGAGCAGTCTCGAGTCAATTGCAATATTGTTATTACTGGGGAAAATAAAAGACTGAATTCTGCCTCTTTTGAAAGTGAAATTGAAGAGATGCCCAGTTTGGATGAGCCTTTTATAAAATGCTAAGGGGTGAGCCTTAAAGGCAGACAGAATAGAGGAGGCAGTGAGCAGATCTTACCTCTTCCCCAAGGTCACATTTCACCAAAACGATTTTCCCTTGCAGGTTCCAGTATTGAGTGCTGTTGGTGGGTAATGGCCTCAGTGTGGTCTGAACTTGGAACTTTTTCTAATTAAATTGAGAAGTGTTTAGTGTGTTTTCATTTTGGTTTTCTAATTTGATAGGTCTCATTTGTGTCATTACTATGGATTTCTTAAACCCTTGCTTCGGTTATTAATTTCTGAATTGTCCCAGGCCAAGTCGTTACGCTTTGATGTACACACAGCAGAGAGGAAAACCGAGAAATTATCCAGAGAATTTAAGTCCAAAAGCATGATTGTCTGAAAAGCCTCTGTTTGTGATAAAGCATGTGGTTTACCTCCACTTCTCTGAGGGCAGTCACACCCAGAGACCGAGGGATCTGCCTCTCATTCTCATGACTTAGAGAAAATCTGGAAGCAGGGCATCTACAATTTCAAGATTAAGGCTCTCTCATGTCAGTCATCTTTTCTGAGCATTTTTTCCTGTAAAATTCGAGAGAAATCATCATTAGCTCCGTCCTTCCCTTCAGCTCCTGAGGATACTAACAATCCTGGAGAAGGGCACATCTGCCTTCATGAGTCCTCAGAGGTGTCCCCTTCATAATTATGGCGAAAGAGAATTCTAGACCTCTAGGTCAGAAAATTGGGTTGAATATTGCTCATGAAAATCTGTTTGATATGGTAAGTTTTATTTTGTTTTCTTATGATGACCTATATTTTTTATTTTAATAGATACATAATTGTACATACTTGTGGGATATCATGTGATATTTCAATATATGCATGCAATATGTGATGATCAAATGTGGGTAATTAATATATTGATTACCTCAAATATTTATCATTTCTTTGTAAGGAAATGTAAGGAAACATTCAAGATCCCCTCCTTTTAGCTACTTGAAAATATACAATACATTATTTTTAACTATATTCACCCTACAATTCACTCTAGAACTTACTGGTCTTATTTAGGCATGATTTCGTATCTGTTAACCAGCCTTTGCTTGACCTCCCTTTTCACTTACCTTTTCCAGCTTCTAATAACCACTATTCTGCTCATGACTTCTAGATGACCTTTTTTAGCTTCCACATGTGAGTGCAAACATGGTATTTGTCTTTCTGTGGCTTATTTCACTTAAAGTCATGTCCTCCAGGTTCATCCATGTTTTTGCAAATGATGGGACTTATTTTTACTAGCAAAATAGCATTCTGTTGTGAATATGTACATTTCCTTTATCCATCTCTTGATGGATACTTAGGTTGATTCCATATCTTGGCCATTTTGAATAAATAGGGGATTGCTGCAATAAATAGGGGAATGGAGCTGTCTCTTTGACATGCTGATTTCATTTCCTTTAAATATGTATCTAGCACTGGGAAATTGTTGGGTCATATGATAGTTGATTGGACAGATTTTTGAGGGAGGTCCATACTGTTTTCTTCTCCCCTCCACTTTTCTCTAGGGCCTTTAATCTACATCATTCCCCATAATGGTGGTACGAATTTAAATTTTACCAACAGTGGATGAGAGTTTCTGTTTCTCTGCATTCAGATTAGCCTTTGTTCTGTTTTGTCTTGTTGCAAATACGCATTCTAACCATAGTGAGATGAGATCTCATTGTGGTTTCAATTTGCACTTCCCTGATGATTAGTGATGTTGTGTATGTTCAACTAATTTTTGCATTTTTATGTCTTCTTTTGAGAAATGTCTGTTCAGATCTTTTGCTCATTACTTATTTCTGTTGCTAAATTGTTTGACTTTCTTGTACATTCTGGATACGCATCCTTTGTTGGATGAGCAGTTTACAAGTACATTCTCCCCCTTTTACAGGTTGTCCCTTTACTCTGTCAATTGTCTCCTTTGCTGTGCAGAAGGTTTTTAATTTGACAAAATCTTATTTGTTCAGTTTCATTTTTGTTTACTGTGCTTCCTCTTACTCTTAAAATCTTTGCCTGGATTAAATGTGCTGAATGTTTTTCCTATGTTTTCTTTTAATATTTTCCTAGTTTGGGGATCTTAGCATTTAAATATTTGTTCCATTTTGAGTTGATTTTTATAGATGCTAAGAAATAGGGATCTAGTTTCATTCTTCTGCATATGGACATCCAGACTCTCAGTCCCATTTATTGTGAGACTATCCTTTCCCCAATGTAAGTTCTTGGCAGTTTTGTCAAAAAATTGCTTGGCTGTATTCTCACTAAATCTTCATCCTTGACACTTCAAATTCACTGGCAGCCCCTGGTTCCTCTGAGGACTATTAAATTTTGAAAAAATTACTTGGCTGTAAACATGTAGATTTATTTCTTGGTTCTTGATTTTGTTTAATTGGTATATATCAGGGGTGGCGAACACACGGCTAGAGCCGCATGCGGCTCCCAGCCAAAATGAATTTCGGCTCTTTGCCTCTTATCATTATTTTGTATACTGTGGCTCTTTGCCAAGTTTGGATTTTTTTATGCTGCTTCTGAGGAGGGACCTCTGAGGAGTGATCTCTGAGCGCGTAGTCGAACTTGTTCGCCACCCCTGGTATATGTTCATTTATAATGCCAGTATCATGCTGTTTTGGTTACTGTAGCTTTGTACAATATTTTGAAGACAAGCAGCATGATACCTGTAGCTTCGTTCCTTTTGCTCAAGATTGCTTTCCTATTTGGGGTCTTTTATGGTTCCACATGAATTTTAGGATTACTTTTTCTATTTCTTTTTTTTTTTAAATATTTATTTATTTATTTATTTATTGTGGAGAAGGGGCGGGGAAAGAAGGCGGAGAAAGAGGTGCGTGACAGGGTCAGGCCAGTGGCATGGTACCATATTGGCTGTATCTAGGTAGAGGCAGTTTCAGGCCGGGCCTTGCTGAGTTGTTGCTACGCAGAAGTAGCTCGATGGATCTACTTCTAGTCAGGCTCGGTAA
>CAUYPK010081530.1:0-15563 GCA_963574355.1 Loris lydekkerianus
AAACTTCCCCTTGAGTCTACATAGCTCCTCAGCCTAGGTAATGCCTGGTGCTCACGCAGATGGAGACTAGGTGGTATGGGCCTCAGTGCAGCTTCCACAGTCTCCCTGCGCTGGTAACAGGCTGATTCCCCTCCAGCAAGATTCAGAAGGGGGCTTTATGTGTTGACTCTCCTCTTATCCTAAGGAGTCTCTTCAGATCTGGGTTTCTTGCCTCAGCACCAATGGTTTCCCCATTCCTAATGTTCTTCCAGCCTCTCCAGTCTCTCTGGAACCTCTTCTTCTAAATCTCTTCTCTATACCCCATCAAGGGCTTTTGAAATTAAAGGTATAAAACCTGGAAAAAAAAATTAAAAGTAAAATAAATAAATAAATAAATAAAAGGAGGACCAAGATGACAGCATAGTAACAGCTTCTTTGCAACCAGACGCCCTGAGATTGGGAAGAGAAGACTCCAGGCATCTCTGGCTTGTGGGCTCTTCCAAGCAATATCCCTTTAGGGGCACAGGGAGACAGTGAGAAACTTTTGGACCCCAGGAGGAGGACAACAGCAGTGGAGAAGTGGCAAGTGGTTGTGTTGGGTTTGAGGCCATGGCGGCCATGGCTGTAGCTACAAAAGCAGCAAGATTGCAGACAGGGAAGGCCTTCCTGTCGGTTGTTTTTTTTTTTTTTGGAAACTAGTTTGAGTTACCTTGGGAGAACTTGGGCAAGAGGGCAGGTGACATTAAGTGTTGCCCGGGGTCTGGGACTGAGCCACTTGGCCAGAACGGAGCTATTATTTTTTAGCTGAGGGCATGGAACGGCCATTGTGGAACAACTGCCCTACAGGCTTTGCCTTCAAGGTGGCACAGAGAGGCACAGGCTGGGAGATCTTGGGTGAGTGATCTAGTGACTGTGAACAGTGCCAAGGGCCTGGACTGAGACAAAGGGGGAAAAGTGGTGCTTTCAGTGTGAGGCAGTGGGAGAGCTGCCTTGCAGCCTCAGCCCTCAGGGGCATAAAGAGAAGCCATTTTGGTGCACTTGATAAGTGGGCAACCACTTCAAGAGAGATCCCAGCAACAGCTTCTTACCTGAGACAGCCTCTGCTTAGCCAATGTTAAGGGGTGTTTTTTGTTGTTGTTGTTGTTGTTGTTGTTCAAATAATTTTAATCAATTCTACATATTATTTACAGAGGCTTTTGTTTGAAGGTGGTGCACTGAACACCTATTTCCATCATTTGTCCAAGATCCTATTTTTTTATTAAGTCTTTTGTACATAGACCATATATATACATTTATTCCAATTTCAGTGTGTTGATTATTTGTACAAATTGGAGTGCTTACATCATACTAATCAATATAGCTTTCACCTCATTCACCCAATTATAGCATTAGGACATTTGTGTTCTACACATGATATATCCAACTTGTATTTGAAATGCGCTCCATAGTTGTGGTCCCCCTGCTATCCCTTCAACCCCCTCCCCACCACTCTCCCTCTCCTTTCCTCCTTCATCTTAGGATAAAGTTGTGTTTCATTTTTCATATACAAGTGTGAGTTATTATAAATTGGTTTCAGAGTAATACTGAGTACATTGGATACTTTTTTTTTTTTTTTGCCATTCCTGAGATACTTTACTAAGAAGAATATTTTCCAGCTCCATCCATGTAAAAATAAAAGAGGTAAAGTCTCCATTTTTTTTACAACTGCATAGTATTCCATGGTATACATACACTATAATGACAATGTATTAATCCATTCATGGGTCGATGAGCACTTGGGCTTCTTCCATAACTTGGCTATTATGAATTGAGCTGCAATGAACATTTTGGTGCAAATATCTTTATTGCCAAATGATTGTTGGTTCTTTGGATATACATCTAGAAGAGAAATTGCAGGATCAATTGGCAGATCTAAATTTAGATCCCTGAGAGTTCTCCAAACTTTCATGTTGGCGTGGATGTGGAGAAAAGGGAACACTTCTGCACTGCTGGTGGAAATGCAAGCTAATACATTCCTTTCACAAGGTTAATGGTTTAAAATGTCTTTTAAGTGAGCTGAAGAGAGATTAAGGCTCTCAACCCTGATGGGTTTAAGGGCAAAGAAGCCATCAGAGGACTCAAGTCGCCACCTTAAACAGCTGTATCAACATTGTGGTTAGCATCTCATACTCCAGAAAATAATCGGTTGCCCAGACAACGTTCAGAAAGATATATATATTGCTTTGTTTTTGTTTTTGGTTTTTTTATTTTTATTTTTTTTAATTTCAACTTCCCCTCCCCCAGTTTTTTCTCCTTTTTCCTTCATTTTTTCTAATGTAAATATAATTTTCCATTGTTGCCTTATTTAATAATAAGAACTTCATTTTTGCTAGTGTTTCTGCCTCTGTTATTTGTTTTTTTTCCCCCAATTTTACCCTGTAAGATTTTCTGTCTGTTTTTGTTTGATTCATAGTATTTTTGTTTTTCCTCTCTATCTAGTAGAGGTGGGGTACTGTGTCTGCTCAGGCTGGCAAAGAGCTGCTGACCTCAAGGGAACCACCCAACCCAGCAACCCCAGAGGGTGGGGGCTTTTAAGGTGTGGGTCAAGGTACCCTGCTGTGCACCTTTATTACTCCTGTCTCCCTCTTTCTGTAACTCTGTTCATTTTGTCAATATTACCTTTTAATTACCCTCTCTCCTTTCTCTCTATTTCCCCCCTTTTTGCTATTCAATCTTCTCATTCCTTTCATCTTATGCCAAAAGGTTTCATCAAACCTTATGTCATGAAAACATTATGTCAGAGGCATGGTAACTTAAAGAGCAAGAGTAAGTGAAAGAAAAATTAGGGTAAGGAAACAGATAAAATAAAACATTCATGAGGAAGAATATGCAGAAATATCCTGGCAACATGAAAAAACTGTCCAGAGCAACCCCCCATGAGGTAGTTACTATAGAGGATTCCACATATAAACAAAAGTGAGAAATGACAGAAGAGGAATTTAAAATACAGATGATGAAAATAATGAAGGAAATCTCTGAGAAAGTAGAAAATAACCAAAAGGAAATCCAGAAACAGAATTAAGTAAGAGATGAATTGTATGAGGAATATAGAAAGGATATAGCAGAGCAAAAGCCATTGAAGCAGTCAATTGGGGGACTTAAAGATGCAGTAAAAAGTATTAATAACAGATTAAATCATGCAAAAGAAAGAATCTCAGAGGTAGAAGACAAAGCTCTTGAGATAACTCAGACAGTTAAAGAGGCAGAAAAAAAAAGAAAAAAGAGAGAGAGAGAGAAAGCAGAATGTTCACTGACAGAATTATGGGATTTCATGAAGTGTTCAAACATGCAAGTTATAGGTATCCCAGAAGTAGAAGAAGAATGCCCCAGAGGAATGAAAACCATACTAGAGAATATTATAAATAAAAATTTCCAAATATCACAAAAGATTCTGACACACTCCTTTCAGAGGGATATGAGACCCCATGTTGCATTAAACTCAAATAGAGTTTCTCCAAGACACATTGCGATGAACCTGTCCAAAATTCTGCAAGTTGCTAGAAGTAAGTGCTAAATGAATTCTAGAGGGTAAATTTATCAGGGTGACTTCACACTTCTCCAATGAAACTTTTCAAGCCAGAAGACAATGGCCATCTGCATTTAATCTATTTAAACAAAATAATTTTCAGCCCAGAATTGTATATCTTGCTAAGCTAAGCTTTATAATTGATGGAGAAATCAAATCTCTTAAGGATATGCAAACATTGAGAAAATTTGCCACAACAAGACCAGCTCTATAGGAAATTCTTCAACCTAGTTTCAACATTGACCATCACAATGGACCACCAGCAAAGTAAACACCTGGAAATTAAAGAACAGAACCTAACTTCCACAATGAGCAAAAGATAAAACAAAGCAATGGACTTTCACAAAAATAAGATGAATACAATGCTACCACACTTATCAGTTCTCTCAATCAATGTTAATATCTTGAATTCCTAACTAAAGAGGCATAGACTGGTTGATTTAAAAAAAAAAAAAAAAAAAAGCCATCCAATTTCTGTCTGAAGAAAATATACCTAGCCTCAAAGGACAAATTAAAACTCAGAGTTAAGGGTTGGAAGACAATTTTTCAGAAATACAGAATTCAGAAAAAAAGAGCTGTGATCTTATTTTCAGATAAAAGTGGATTTAAAGCATCTAAAGTCAAAAGAGACAAAGATGGACACTTCATGTTGGTCAAGGGAAAAATACAACAAGAAGACATTTCAATTCTAAATATTTATACATTAAACTTAAATGCTCCCAGATTCCTGAAACAGACCTTAATTCGTCTGAACAGTATGGTATCCTATAACACCATAATAACAGGGACTTTCACACTTCTCTTACAGAGCTGGACAGATCCTCTAAACAGAAATTTAAAAAAGATATAAGGGTCTTAAATGAGACCCTAGAACAACTGTGCTTGATAGATGTATATAGAACAATCCATCACAAAGCTAAAGAATATACATTATTCTCATTGGTCCATGGAACATTCTCCAAAATTGATCATATCCTAGGACATGAAACAAACCTGAACAGAATCAAAAGAATTGAAATTTTACTTTGTATCTTCCCAGACCACAAGGCATTAAAAGTGGAACTTAACTCCAACCAAAATGTTCAACCCCACACAAAGGCATGTAAATTAAACAATCTTATATTGAATGACAGTTTGGTGTAGGAAGAGATAAAAGAAGAAATCATTAACTTCCTTGAGCAGAAAAACAATGAATACACAAGCTACCAAAACCTGTGGGATACAGCAAAAACTGTCCTGAGAGGAAAATTTATCATTTTAGATGCCTACATCTAAAAAACAGAAAGAGAACAAATTAACAAACTTGCAAGCCATCTTATGGAATTGGAAAAAGAAGAACAATCTAAGCCTAAACCCAGCAGAAGAAAAGAAATATCTAAACTTAAATCTGAGATTAATAAAAATGAAAACAAAGAATCATTCAGAAAATTAATGAAACAAGGAGTTGGGTTTTTGAAAAAATGAATAGATAAACCTTTGGACAGAATAACTAGAAACAAAAAAGGAACATCACTCGTAATCTCAATCAGAAATGGCAAAGGGGAAATAACAACAGATGCCACAGAGATATAAGAGATTATCTCTGAATACTACAAGGAACTCTATGCCCAGAAATTTGACAATGTGAAGGAAATGGATCAATATTCATAATCACACACACTCCCTAGACTTAGCCAGGAAGGAACTGATCTCTTGAACAGACCAATTTAAAGCACTGAGATTAAAGTAACAGTATAAAAATCTCCTGACAAAAAAATGCCCTGGTTTGGATGGCTTCATATCAGAATTCTATTGAACCTTCAAAGAAGAGCTTATTCCTATACTGCAGAAATTACTCCAAAAAAGTTAAGGAAAAAGGAATCTTTCCCAACATAATCTACAAAGCAAACATTACCCTGCACCAAAACCAGGAAAAGGCCCAACTATAAAGGACAACTTCTGACCAATGTCCCTAATGAATATAGATGTAAAAATTCTCAACAAAATCTAACCAACAGATTACAGCTTACCATCATAAAAAGTCATACATCAAGATAAAGTAGGTTTAATCTCAGGAATTCAAGGCTGGTTTAACATATGAAAGTCCATTAACATTATTCCCCATATCAACAGAAGCAAAAACTAAGACCATATGTTCCTCTCAATAGATGCAGAAAAAGCATTTGATAAAATTTAGTATACTTTTGTAATTTCTTAAACTGATTGAAGCTATCTATGACAAACCCATGGCTAATATTTTACTGAATGGAGTAAAACTGAAAGCTTTTCCACTTAGAACTGGAACCAGACAAGGATGTCCTCTATAGCCACTACTATCCAACATAGTGCTGGAAGTTGCAGCCAATACAATCAGGCAGGAGAAGGAAATAAAGGGCATACAAATGGGAGCAGAGAAGGTCAAACTCTCCCTCTTTGCTGACAATATGGTCTTATACTTAGAAAACCTCAAAGATTGAACCACAAGACTCCTGGAAGTCATCAAAAAATACAGTAATGTCTCAGGACATACAATCATTTTCCACAAATCAGTAGCCTTTGTATACACCAATAACAGCCAAAATGAGAAGCTAATCAAGGACACAACTCCCTTCACCATATTTTCAAAGAAAATGAAATATCTAGGAATATACCTAACAAAAGAGGTGAAGGACCTTTATAAGTAAAATTATGAAACATTAAGAAAAGAAATAGCAGAGGATATCAACAAATGGAAGAGCACACCATGCCCATGGCTGGGAAGAATCAACATTGTGAAAATGTCTATACTTCCCAAAGCAATATACAGATTCAATGCCATTCCTATAAAAATACCAGTATCGTTCTTTCAAAGCTTGGGAAAATAATTCTTCATTTATTATGAAACCATAAAAAAGCCATATAGCTAAGGCAGTTCTTAGTAATAAAATCAAAACCAGGGGCATCAGCATACCAGACTTCAGGCTGTACGACAAGGCATAGTGGTCAAAATAGCATGGTACTGGCACAAAAATAGAGACAGACATTTGGAATCAAATAGAAAACTAGGAAATTAAACTAACATCTTACAGCCTCTTAATCTTCAGTAAATCAAACAAGAACATACACTGGGAGAAAGAATCTCTATTCAATAAATGGTGCCAGGAGAACTGGATATGTATATGTAAAAGACTGAAACTGGACCTGCACCTTTCTCCACTCACAAAAATTGATTCAAGATGGATAAAAGACCTAAATTTAATGCATGAAATGATAAAAATCCTCAAACAAAGCATGGGAAAAACACTTGACAACATACACCTGCGGAAAGACTTTATGGAAAAGACTTCCAAGGCAATTGCGACAACAACAAAAATAAACAAAATGGGACTTAAAAGCTTCTGTACAGCTAAAGCGACAACAACCAAAGCAAATTGACAACCTACACAATGAGAAATAGTATTTGCATATTTTGAATTGGACAAAATCTTGATAACTAGAATCTACAGAGAACTCTAATTAATTAACATAAAAGACCCAACAATCCCTTGTATCACTGAGCAAGAGAGATGAATGGAATCTTCTCTAAAGAAGACAGACAAGGGCTAACAAACATATGAAAAAATGCTCATCATCCCTAATCATCAGAGAAATGCAAGTCAAAACCACCCTGAGATATCATCTAACCCCTGTGAGAATAGCCCACATCACAAAATCTCAAAACTTCAGATGCTGGCATGGATGCAGAGAGAAGGAACACTTTTATACTGCTGGTGGGACTGCAAACTAATACAACCTTTCTGAAAGAAAGTATGGAGAACCCTCAAAGAACTCAAGCTAGATCTCCCATTTGTTCCTGCAATTCCATTACTGGGCATCTACCCAGATTGAAAAAAATCCTTTTACCATTAGGACACCTGCACTAGACTGTTTATTGCAACTCAATTTACAATTGACAAAATATGGAAACAGCTTAAATGCCCACCAACCCATGAATGGATCAACAAGCTGTATATGTATACCATGTATACCATGGAATATTATTCAGCCATTAAAAAAAGATGGAGATTTTACATCCTTTGTATTAACCTGGATGGAAGTGGAACACATTATTCTTAGTAAAGCATCACAAGAATGTAGAAGCAAGAATCCTATGTACTCCCTTCTGATATGAGGACAATTAATGAAGTAGTACATGGGAGGAGTGGGGGAAGGGGAAAGCACAGAGAGGGAAGCTTGGAGGGGTGGGGGGAAAGGGAAGAGCAGAGAGAGGAAAAGAGGAATGGGGGATCAGGGTCTGCTACACACCTTTTGGAGTGGGACACAATTATAAGAGGGACTTTAACTAACAAATGCAATAAATGTAACCTGGTTCTTTTTTATTTATTTATTTATTTATTTATTTATTTATTTATTTATTTTTATTATTAAATCATAGCTGCATACATTAATATGATCATGGGGCATCATACACTAGCTTCATAGACCATTTGGCACATTTTAATCCCACTAGTCAACATATAACCTGGTTCTTTGTACCGTCAATGAATCCCCAACCACACACACAAAAAAATATGTAGTCATGAAAGAGATAAAGTCTCCTTCTTTCTTTAAGGCTGCATAATATTCCATGGTGTACATATACCACAATTTATTAATCCATTCATGGATCGATTGGGCTTTTTCATGTTTACATGGATGGAGCTGGAACATATTCTTCTTAGTAAAGTATCTCAAGAATGGAAGAAAATGTACCCAATGTACTCAGCCCTACTATGAAACTAATTTAGGGCTTTCACATGAAAGCTATGACCCAGTTACAACCTAAGAATAGGGGAAAGGGGGAAAGGGAAGGAGGGAGGTGCGAGGTGGGTGGAAGGAGGTGTACTGGTGGAATTACACCTGCGGGGCATGTAATAAGGGTATATGTGAAACTTAGTAAATGTGGAATGTAAACGTCTTGGCACGGTAACTGGGAAAATGCCAGGAAGGCTATGTTAACTATTGTGATGAAAATGTGTCAAATGGTGTGTGAAGCTAGTGTATGATGCCCCATGATCATATTAATGTATGCAGCTATGATTTAATAAAAAAAAGAAAAGAAAAGAAACTCAGCATGACATGAGCCTGTATGATGCCAAAGCATAATGCCACTGTCAGAGAGCAACTCTATCACCCCCCTTTTTTTTACTTGAAAATAAACAAAAGTTTTCCATTCCATTGTTTTATTGCTTAACTCCAATAGCAAGTGTGTCAATTGAAGTCAAAATTATATTTTAAAAGGAATCACTGTGCTTGCTTTTATTTGCCTCTGGAACAAAATAGTTTATCACTTTGTGATCAAACATTTAAAGACAATGTCACAGTCGTTACCCATCATAAAAATTAGCCTCTTGCTTTAGGTGTAGGTTCAGGTTAAGTTAGGAGATATCTCCATTTTAAGTTTCAGAAATAAAATCAGAAATAAAGAGTAAAAATTATGAAAATAAGTTGTGTTTTCAAGGATCTCATGTTTCTGATGAAAACAGTAATTTCAACAGACCATTGATCCTAAATTCTATGCCAGTTTTCAGAGGAATTTATATTTCTTATAGCACAATGTTTTGAAATTGATCTGGTGTTTGCCCCTGAAGACTTGGGACTTCGTTAGTCTGATGAACCGGGTTGGGGCCATACATCAGCTGAGATCTTTTTCTTCGGCTTTTCTACATGTAAAGCAGATCTATTGCTACACCTGTCTATGCTCCATCGGCCGTAAGTCATACTGGATTTCAAGAATTCAAAATACTCACAGCTAGAGGAAAATAGAAACATTTTTAAAATTTTAAGTCAGGTTATGTGATGCCTCCAGATTTGTTCTTCTTGCAAAAGATTGCTTTGACTGTTTGAGCTTACCTTGGGTTCCAAATGCAGTTTAGGATTTTTTTTTTTTTTTTTTTTCTAAATCTGTGAAATAAGACATTGGTATTTTAATCAGAATTATGTTGAATGTGTAAATTGCTTTGGGTAGTATGGACACTTTAACAATGTTGAATCTACCAATTCATAAACATGGGATGTCTTCTCCTTTGTTTGCGTCATCTGTGATTTATTTCATGAGTTTTTTGTAGTTCTCCTTGTAGAGATCCTTGGTTAAGCACATTTTTAAGTATTTTCTTTTCTTTATAATTATTGTAAATAGGACGGTCCTTGATTTGAGTCTTAGCTTGACTGTTACGACTATATAAAAATACTACCAAATTGTATGCATTGATTTTGTAACCTGAGACTTTGCCACATTTAGTTATCAATCCTAGTATTTTGGGGGGACATTTTGAGGGTTTTCTGTATATAAGATCATATTTTTGGCAAATAGGGATAATTTGACCTCCTCTTTCCCATTTTGGATGCCCTCTATTTCTTCCTCTTGCCTAATTGCTCTAGCTAGGATTTCCAGTACTACATTGAATGTGAGTACTTCCACCTTGTTCCTGTTCTTAGGGGTAATTCTTTCAGCCTTTCTCTCTGTTCGATGTGATGTTGACTGTTTGTGATATATAGTTTTTATTAATTTGAGGTATGTCCTTTATATCCCCAGTTTGTTGAAGTTTTTATCATGATAGAGTGCTGGTTTTTGTTGAATGTTTTTTTTTTTCCTTTGTTTTTTAAGATAGAGTCTCCTGTTGCCCTTGGTAGAGTGCTATGACATTACAGCTCACAGCAACCTCAAACTCTTGGGCTTAAGCAATTCTCTTCCCTCACCCTCCCAAATAGCTGGGACTACAGGCACTTGCCACATGCTTTGTTATTTTTTTTGTAGCTATTGTCATTGTTGTTTAGCTGGCCTGGGCCGGGTTCAAACCCAACTGCCTCTGTGTATGTGGTCAATGCCCTAACCACTGAGCTACAAGCACCCAGCCGATGCTTTTTTTTTTTTTTTTTTAATGATCTTTGTTTTTGCTTCTGTTTGTATGTGAATTACATTCATTGATTTTCATGTGATGAAACATCCTTGCATCTCTGGGATGAAGAGATGATCATGGTTAATTAGCTTTTAGATGCGTCATGGAATTTAGATTTTTAGTAATTTGCTGAGGATTTTTGCATATGTGCTTCTTTTCTTCTTGTTCCCTTTCCAACGAACCAGACAATACATACATTGGGGAAAGGATGCCCGTATGCAAAAGTGATTCCAGGAAAGATGGATAGCTACATGCAAAAAACTGAAACAGAACCCCTATCGCTCACCATATATAAAAATTAATACAAGATGGGTTCAAGAATTAATGTAAGCTATGAAACCATAAAAGTTCTAAAACAAAACACAGGGAAAACATCACCAACCAGCAGGGAAATGTAAATTAAACTACACTTTATCTCTATTAGAATGTCATTATTAAAAAAGTAAAAAATGACAGATGTTGGCAAGGATGCAGAGAAAAAGGAATGTTTCTATATCGTTGGTGAGACTGCAAATTGGTACAACCCCCATGGAACAAAGAATGGAAGTTCCTCAAAGTGCTAAATGTAGACCTACTATTGTATCCAGAAATACCCCTTCTGGGGATGAAAATAAATTATTTTACCAAAAAGATAATTGTACTTTGATGTTTATCAGAGCACAATTCACAGTTGCAAAGATACAGAATTAACCTGAGTGCCCATCAGTTTAGGAGTGAAGACCATTTGGGTGGTTTATGTACACGCGCAGACACACACACCATGCAGTACTTACCTTTATAAGAAGGGATGAAATAATGTCTTTCAAAGCAACTTGGGTGAAACTGTACACCATTATTCTAAGGGAAGCATCTCACAAACACCATATGTTCTCATTGATAAGTGGGGCTACACAAGGGGGACATACGGGCAAAGAGATGGAAGGACATTGACTGCAAAGAACACTGAGCTATATACAGTGTGTATCCATGCAACAAAAACATCTGTACCCCATTAACATTTTGAAATAAAAACAATTTCTATTTTCATAAACAAGTAGAATGGGATTGTTTGCTAAGAATTTTGATTTATTTGTATTTCTGCCAGTAAGATGGAACACTTAGCTACCTATTAGAGGTATCACTTAATGGCTCTAGCACAGACACACATTCATACTTAGGAGTGGAGGCAGTGATGGGGGAAATCTCAGGCACCCCCTTAAGTAAGAGGTTTGAGACTGACCACAATCTAGAACATTAGAGAGACAGAAACTCTTCCTGGGCTGAGACTTCACTGAATTCATGTTTTGAGATGGACAGAATTTGACACTTTCTAGGTGTTTCTGTGACTGTTACCATCTTTACCAGCTAATAAATATTGAACAACTAATCTAAATCATAGATGTTATATCTGTTATTTGATGCCATCATTGTAAAGAGATTTTTCTGGTGCTCCTGTGATAGGAAAATCGCTTACGTTATTTCTTTGCTTTTTTTACTTCTTATTATTAACTTGGTAATTACAGTCATCTGAGGTATTAGCTATTGGGACTCTTTTTTTATGGATGAAAAAGTATAGAACTTTCTATTTACACTATCATATATTTATTTGGTAATTAAACATCTAATTCAAATGAATATCTAACAAAATACAAAAGTCTAAATAACCAGAATTAATATGTTCTGTATTTATTTGTTCTCTAATCCTGAGCCATCCCCATTAGACAAAGGAGTCTTTCTAAGGGTACTTCTCTGCTTCCCACACTTGGATCATTCAATGAATGTACTGGAGATGGAAAGACCCTTTCCCCCAATCCTCCTGCCACATATCTAGCTCACGCACTCCTTTCTTTGTTGTCCAAATATGCTCTGTCCTACACACCATGGATGAAATAGTTGCCTTCCCTGAGCTTCAGATATTACAGGAACAAGGACTGTGCCAAAGGCAGATGCCAGGAGGATGCAGCAGCTACAGGAAGGCCTGAGGCCCTCTCTGGAAGAGCTGAATGGCCGTTTCTATTCTCCTGCCTCATCTGGAACTGTCTCTGGTCTTCAAAGTTGCACTGGTGTTACTAATTCTTTGCACTGCATTTTTCTAACACTAGAAGGATAGGAGTGGTCTCTCACTGGGAGGTCTCAGTTCCTGTCTCTGGCCTTTGTTACCAAAGAGAAAAGAATTCATACTTCTTAGCGTTCTGCCTTTGCAACATGCATATCTGCTTCCTGGTGTGTTCAAGGGTGACACGTCCTGACTCTTACTCTTAATTCCTGTGAAACTTAACCCTCTGCCAGATTCACTGTTTGGGATTTGACATCATCCCTTCTCTGTTTCCTGAATGTAAGAAACTCAGTCCCCATAGCTACTAGGGAGGACAGCAATGTAGGTGCTCATGGCACAGGGAAGAAAGATTTCTCCAGACAAATATTAGGATACAGAAGTATAAAATTTATTTTTTATCTTCTTAGAAGGAGGCATGGGGTGACAGAGAGAGAGAGAGGGAGGAAGGAGAGGAAGAAAAGGGAGCATGGGGATGGTGTGATAGCTCAGAGAGAGGAGAAGTGCCCGCACTGAGAACAATGGCTTGCTGGGGGTCTGGGGAGGAAGAGGAGGAAAATAGTGACTGCAGTCATCCATACCTGTTCTTGCCATTTTCTCGGCAGTGGGTAGATGACAAAGACTGAAGCTGGGCCCAGAGTCCAAGAGCTGGCTCGCCCACCTTTTCCTGGAGACAGAAATATTGCTGGCGATGTTGCTCTGCCCTCAAGACATGGCTGAAACTTGTACCCTCTTCTTCCTTCAGGAACTCCAAGGCTGTAAAACAAGGTCTTATAAGTAGTGAGCTGGTGAATGTAAAGAGAACCGTTTACATTGGTTTTCTGTCTGTGGTTTTCAGATATTATAAAAACAGAGTCTCCACAGGGTGCCTATCAGCTAGAGGGGGGAAAGAACAGAGAGCAGAGAGAGACAGCTCTCATGATTTTAGCCCTTTTTCACCAAGAAACTATGAGTTAATAAATTTTCTAACATTCTGATATAAGACTGACCATCCATCCAAAGCCACCCATATCACTTCGATCAGACTTTTCACACTGTTGTAGTTTTCTTTTCTTGGTTAGGTGATGTTTGTAAACATCAACCAGTTATGCTCTTACCTCTTAGGAATTTTTAATTTCTGTCTCCCCCATCTTCCCTTTGCTTCTCTTGTTTCCCAAATTGCTTCCAAAAGTTAGAAAGCCAGAGAGTGACATATGATTCTCACATAGGGTCAAGTAATTTCCTTCATGTTCTCTGTACCTCCACATTTGCCCTCTGTTCTTTCTTGGATTTATTTTCTAGATCTTTGTTTGACTTTGAATGTTTGGTCATCATCTTTTTCTTCTGAATTCGTGTCTCAGCAAAAATTGATTTTTCCGTAGGTATGGGTAGTCTCTGGGTTAGGAATAAGATAGGTTCTGAAGATTTGTTCTTAAGTTGAATTTGTATGTGAGGTGGAACAGGTACATTTACCTATTACCTGTAATATCCTCCATTTATAAGTGAGAGTTGTACATCAGTCAGATGTTTGTAACTTGGGTACTTACTTGAATAGAATTCACTCGTAAGTACAAATTGTACATAAGTAAGATGTTTGTAACTTGGAGACTTCCTGTACCATGACCATTGCTAGTCACCAACCAGCATTTACTGAAAGTTTTGAACCAGAGACTTTACGTCCAATCTCTAATATTCAACCTCATTAGTCCTTCAAAAATCAACACAAAGTAGCTATCACTGCTTGATCTACAGTGGTTCCTAAATATTTCCTAAATTAATGATTGAATAAAACTTCATTTTATAATGGAGGAAGCTAGGGCTAGGACAAAAGATTTTGTCCCTAGCACAACATATGACAACTTATAATAATAGTTAATTGTTATTAAGTCCCAGGTGCTATTCAAAGTGCTTTTATAGAAAATTCTTGTTCTGTGTGTGTTTCTTTTATCACCATATGATTGGGGAAAAAATGGTTCTGTATTCTTAATAGAATTAATTTAAAACAAACAGGCAGAATTTCAGAAATTGTATATTCAATAAAAACAAAAACTCAGTATGAACTACTTCTTATGTTGAGAATACATTATAATACATTTTTATATGTTATGCAATATATTTTCAAGCAAAAGCTCTGCAACTATCCCCAAAAGATGCGGTGGGGTGAATTCCAGCATATGGAGAAAGGTATCTTTAGCATTTGTGACTAAGTAACTTGAGAAATATAAAGGAGAGACATGGCTGTGCATTTGACCCTTATTAAGTAAGAAGACTTGGTATAGAAAACACTGATGGGAGAAATTTCTAATGAGTAGAAATTGTGAAAATAATCAGTGTGTATTTACCATTTCACAGTGCTTCATTTCACTATCCTAATTGCAGACAGGTTCAAAGAGAGGTTTTTTCCATTTAATCTTCTCGAAGCTCTTGCATTAGCATTAATTGAGACTCTGATGGCCCCTGTGGGTGATTTCCTTAAGTCACACAATTCAATTACTTTAATGGTACCTGTATCTTTGAACAGATGCCTCGTATTTATCAAAAACTTACTGTATGGTGTTTGGGCCTTATAATAATTTATTGAAACAGAAAATAGGATTTTCATTAAATAGAGTTCACTTATTGCACCTACAGTGCAAGGAAGAGACAAATTAATATTATTTTAAATATTTCACATATGTTAAATCAACATGTACTGATTTCCACATTTTGGAGGGGATTGAGCAAAATAATGGACAATTTGATGTATGTGCTTAACCAAAATCTTTCCTTCTGAGTTTCCAGAGATAAGTTTTCTTTTTCACGTCATAACTGCAAAAGCTATTCCACCCTGTTTTTAGCATGTCTGTTCCCTCAGATATCCTTAGGGCTTTCTTGGAAAACTAATAGAAAAGAATAAAGTCAAAGAACAAAAAGCAGCTATTAAACACGCCCCATATACCGAGGGTGGCGGGTTCAAACCCAACCCCGGCCGAACTGCAACCAAAAAATAGCCGGGCGTTGTGGCGTGCGCCTGTAGTCCCAGCTGCTCGGGAGGCTGAGGCAGAAGAATCCGTAGAAGCCCAAGAGCTGGAGGTTGCTGTGGGTCCTGTGACTTCACGGCACTCCACCGAGG
>CAUYPK010081532.1:0-23484 GCA_963574355.1 Loris lydekkerianus
GTTTCTTTTTTTTTTTTTTTTTTTTTAATTGTTGGGGATTCATTGAGGGTACAATAAGCCAGGTTACACTGATTGCAATTGTTAGGTAAAGTCCCTCTTGCAATCATGTCTTGCCCCCAGAAGGTGTGGCACACACCAAGGACCCACCCCCCTCCCTCCTTCCCTCTTTCTGCTTTTCCTCCCCCCTCCCATAACCTTAATTTTCATTAATTGTCCTCATATAAAAATTGAGTACATAGGATTCATGCTTCTCCATTCTTGTGATGCTTTACTAAGAATAATGTCTTCCACTTCCATCCAGGTTAATACAAAGGCTGTAAAGTCTCCATTTTTTTTAATAGCTGAATAGTATTCCATGGTATACATATACCACAGCTTGTTAATTCATTCCTGGGTTGGTGGCTTTTTAAAACTATAGTCCGGACCTCCAACGGTCTGAGGGACAGTGAATTGGCCCCCTGTTTAAAAAGTGTGAGGACGCCTGCTTTAGGGTATTTGTGCGAGCAGTCTGTGAACACTATGGTCTTATGTGTTCTCTTAAAATCTTACAATTTTTGTTTTGGTTTGTCCTTTTGTGTTTGTAAGAAGTGAGAGAGACTAGGTGACCTTTTTTTTATTTAATAGAATTCCATTAGTCTTTATCACAGGACAGTGGCTACAGATCTTTTAATAGAAGTTTTATTGATATATATTAATTTATATGTCTTGCAATTCACCATTTTAAGGGTAAAATGTAATGGGTTTTAGTATATTCACAGAGACATGCAACTATTGCCACATCAATTTTATAAAATTTTTGTCACCTCCAAAAGAACCCCCAACCCTTTCCAGCCCTAGACTTTTGGTCATTAGGTACCCATTCTGGTAGTTTCCTATAAATATTGGAATCAGGGGACATTTGGTCTTTTATTGTTGGCTGCTTTCACTTAGCATAATATTTTCAGGGTTCATTAATGTACTAAATATTGCCATGGACTAATCACACTTTTTGTATCCATTCGTCAGTTCTCAGGCATTTGGATTGTCCCACTTTTGGGATATTAGGAATAATGCTGCTGTGAATATTCACCTATAAGTTTTTATGTGGGCATATGTTTGCATTTCTCTTGCATTTATAGCTCCAAGTAGAATTGCTGGGTCACGCTGTTTTTAATGTAACTTTTTTTTTTTGTTTTGTTTTAAGAGACAGAGTCTTACTTTGTCGCCCTCGGTAGAGTGCTGTGGTGTCACAGCTCACGGCAACCTCCAGCTCTTGGTCTTAGGAGATTCTCTTGCCTCAGCCTCCTGAGTGGCTGGGACTACAGGTGCCTGCCACAACGCCCGGCTATTTTTTTTTCTGTTGTTGCAGTTTGGCCGGGGCCAGGTTCGAACCCTCCACCCTCGGGACCGGCGCCCTACTCACTGAGCCACAGGCACCACCCAGAATGTAACTTTTTTATAGGCTTATTTTATCTAGTAGTAGTCATTCATTTTAATTCCTACTTTGCTAAGTGTTTCATTATAAGGAACTACTAAATTTTAGCTGTTGCAGGTGTCAATAGTTTATTTTATCATTCCATTGTTGAATGAATTATTTGAATTGTTTATAATTATTTGCTATTTACAAGTGAAGCTGCTATGAACAAGTCTTATATACACCTGTTTGTGTGGTGTAACCTTCCTTTTCTCTTTGATAAATACCTACATGTGGCATACCGAAGATATATGTCAGGTGTATATTTAACCTTTATAAGACTCTGTCAAATTATTTCCCAATCCTATCAGCAGCATATCAGTGGTCTACTAAGCTATTGCTAATTTGCCAATTTAAGTTCTGTGCCATTTTCTAATCCTATCAGCAGCATATCAGTGGTCTACTAAGCTATTGCTAATTTGTCAATTTAAGTTTTCTTTTATTTCTAGAAGTTCAATTTGCTATTATTCAAATCTGCTTTGCAGTATTGGATGATCTCATCTTCATTTTAATTTCAAAGTCCTCGTTTTATTTTTAAGCATATTAAATATGCTTTTTCTGCCTGAATCTGATAATTTCACTCTTCATCAATTTGAATCTTCTATTTATTATTTTTAATGGAAGCCAGCTCACCGAGGTCTATTTTCTCATATGTTTAAGATTTCTGACATGGGTTCGTGCTCACTGGAACTTACTTGTGGGAATGATATGAGGTTTGAGTGAAAGGCATGGTCTTCCAAGGAAGTCCATGTTTTCATCTTTCTTACACAAGGTGTCCTACTGACTCAGGGCCCCTTAGAACTAAACGATCAGTTTGCAGTGGGGAAAGCAGTATAAGTAATATAAACGTAGCGTTAAACACACACGACAGGGGCTTTTCTATTTTGAAGAGCCTATGTAGATTGAACTAGTAAAAGGATTCATGTCATCCTTGTTTCAGTTGCTCCAGTGCCTACTTACAGCTTCAAACGGGAGTTGCTGATATCATTCATCCTTATATGGAGGAACAGGCAAAGTGCAACTAAACCAAACAAGACAGTAAGAAATCCTCAAATCATCTAGATGTTATAAACATGAATTATACAAGCAATATCGGGCTGATTTTCTATTTGTTGGTACTTGCATTTAGTAGTAAATCTCTTCTGCCCTGAATCCCTTGCTAATCTCGCTAACATCAGGGAATGCCTGCGTAGGTGGAGAATGCTTACCTTAACCGAAAAGCGCACTCAGGGGCATGAGCTTTCCGAGCAGGTCCTGTTATATTTTGACATAAAGAAGTCTGCAGATTTTACCTACACAGAAAATGATGAGGGCACCCTGCCCAGGTTGGCTGTTCCTGAATGATTTCCAAAGCCAGACTTGAGAAGAATGAAATGATTTTGACTGCAGTTGGTAGAGCAGTCTCAAGGATGGAAGGTGACTGTGCTGACTTGCAATACCTGTTTATTGCTCCTAGAGCTTGGGTAGGAGCAGTAAACACGTTTCTCCAGAGGCAGAACATCCAGTGCCCTTGTATGCGTTGTTCATCTGAGAATTGGATGTGAACATATTAATAAATGAGGGGACTGGAATTCAGAAGTGACATGCAGGAAGAGCCTGTGCCCTCCGCCACCTCCAACATGCAGCCGTCCTTTCCATTTGCTTCTGGCTCTGCAGGAACCACATAGACTGGAGGTGGGGCGATGCTTTATTAAGGCTTGGTGATGGTAGAGAAGTGGGAGAGGTTGTGATTGACAAGTGAAGGGTAAAAATGGAAGTCACCATCATATGTTTATTGAAAAATTGCCTGAATTAACAGTGTATAGTGACCTTTTCATTTCTTTCAAAACCACAATTATAATGAATTGCTTGGATTATATGCCTTCTTAAGTATGTTATTAAATACATACATCATTTCACCACCTTCCCATTATTTCAATAAGAATGTACCTGACCAGATTTTGAAGTGGTAAAGCACTATGTGAATGAGTTTAGGAATAAAACACCGTGCATTGCTGGCCTCTGTATCTCACCAACTTGCGTTGGCAGCTGTAGTCCCCTAATCATTCACTGGAAAGCTAACCAAAGTTAATACTCAGAATTCTCATTCTGAGAGTTTACACAAAAAATCAGCAGACAAATCTGGAATGATCATCAAAAAGGACATTTGAAATAATGAATAAGCAGGATCATTCTTTTTGTCATTTTTTACATTCTTACCTACCTTCAAAAAAGGTGATTTTTACATTCTTATCTTCCTTCCAAAAAGGTGGTTTTGTCTGAAGAGGGCATGACTCTCTGCACCGTACACAGGGGGTGGGTTATACACTGACACCCTTACTGATGGCGTTTACTGATTCTTAGGTGAGAGGGTGGACTCCTGTAGCCTCTGAAGAGTGGAGAGCTCATTGCCTTGGCTGAGAGAGCCATGTAGTTACAGGTGCAGTCTCAATGAGGGATGGAAAGGGGGAAAGAAGATGTCCCCAAGGAGAAAAAAAATTGTTTTTTATTGGGAAGGCAAAAAACACCTTAGATAGTATAGTGGTTTGTGATCTTCCAAAGGCCACAGCACAGGAACAGATGTACGGGGTACCTGTGGCGGTAAAAAGGCCTGGGGTGGGGAAGCACTTTGGAATAAAAGTTGAAAAAAGTCTTCTTTGGGAGCTGATAGTGAAGACTAATTTGACAAATATGAGAGGATCTGGAGACTAGTGTCACATAGAACACAGTATCCTGGGGCCTGATAAGCATTTTTGGAAAAGTTTATTGTGGGCAAATAATAGAATCAAGTTAGTTTAGGTGTCATACCCGAATGTTCCCTTAGCAAAGATGAGAAAACTGTTTCCTTTCCTTTATCTGTAGCCCCTAAGAGAAAATTGCAAGTCCAGGTGAGTTTGTGATTCTCTAAGACAAGAAGCTTCTGCACATTCATATAAATGGCAAAACGTAACTATAGTCCAGAAAATAGAAGGGAAGAAGAGAGAGAGGAGAGGGGAGGAGGGGTATGGAGGAGGAAGGTATTCAGGGGGACCTCACCTAATGTGCACGATGCAATGGTACATTTCAAAACTATTAGGAAAGGAGTATAATTGTGATGGATGTGTTACTTAGTTCAATGTAAGCATTTCACATTGTATATAGAAGCAGTACCCTGAACCCCATAAATGCATCAATGTACAAAGTTATGATTTAATAAAAAAATTAATTAAAAAAAAAGAAAGCTTCATTATACTTTTCTCCTGATTCCCAAACTAACTTTGCCTTCCGTTCAGTATGATTTTGGAAATGTGTTGTATCCCTTGATGACCTTTTATCGGGAGCACCCCATGAGGAAATTAAAGAAACAGAAATGTTGCTACTTTCCTAATTGGGATTATTTCAACCGTGGAAGATAACTTTTACTCTGAGTGACTTTTCTTTGTTGCTATTTACCATTTTCCTAGCAACTGACACCAGACTGCTAAAAGTAATACTAAGTGAGGTTCAAAACTCACTTATGAGTCCTCACCTTGACTGTGCTATTAGAATAAACTCAGGACATTTTAAACACACTCACACTTGGCTCGACCTCGCCAAGGACCACGCCAGGCAGTGTCATTTGATTGTTCTGTGGAGGAAGGGATCTGTAACTCTCAGAGCACCCCAGGGGATCTGCTGTGCACAAGGGGTACCGGGCTGTGCTCAGTGTTCAAACGCAGCCTCTCCTTGACAGCTGACACCCACTGCCTGTGCACCGGGTTTTGCCTCAGACCGACAGCTCAGTGTTATTAGTCTGGTTTGTGGTATCCCTGTCAAAAGCTTAGGCCCAGAGTCTACAAGAGACTAGTTTACAACATTCCTCGTCTTGAAATAATGACAATACCATCTGATATCCACTGAAGCACTTAACGCCTTACTGATGAGTTAATTTATGCAACTCTTGTACCAGAGATAGATTTAAACTATTACCTTTCCATTGTCAGATGGGGATAAACCAGTAGGAAAGACTAACATTGGTAGTTTAATATGGCCAGTTAAGTGTAGGTCTGGATCATAACCATTTACTCCACTCCCTCTGCGATTCCCACTGCCTCTTGGAAAAACTGACTAAGCACTTGCAAGGAGTGAAGGAAGCTGAAGATGTGACAGTGAAGGGGAGCAGGTGCATCCTTCAGGAGGACACACACTCCACTGCCTCACCTGAGCCACGTATCAGCGAGAGCCATCTGGTACTGTAAAAGTGCCCTGCAGGGGATGTTGGGGAGAGAAAGATTTCTTGCAACTGAAGTGAGCAGCAGGACTGTGGACTTTGAGTGCAGTTCATGTTAAACTAAAGTCAGGTAATGCAAGATATAGATTTGCAGAAATATTATGTTGAAGATAAGATATTTATAACATCCAACTAGTTGACCAGAAGCAATAGCAATTTCAAATGGTTTGGCCTCTGAGGGAGGGTGATCCAGGAGGAAGAGTGAGCTCATGGTGGTGCCCTGAGAAGCCCCTGGACCTTGGCGGATCAGCATTAGCTGTAGAAAGACTGCAGACCTCACTTCCATTGGCATGTGGCTTACTGATTGCATTAATGGCACATCAGGACAGTCCTGGCTCATCTAAACCACATAACTGTACTGACCGCTCCCTAAACAGCAGCAGAACAGAGCAATTATCACTAAGCCACTTGGAGGGGACAGGTTACAAAAGTTGATGAGAATATAGGCAGAGGCCTCCATAGCTTCACTGAGTGGTAGGAAAGACTTATAGGACTGAATCCATAAGGCAGGCCTGGGGCTGGGACACAGGCCTCCCGGCCCGCTGAGCTCTTTCCTTCAGCACCATCAGTGAAATTCAAATGTAGATGAACTCCAGAGTCAGCTAGAGCTACTCTAAACTCAAAGAACACTCTTCACATTTATGCAGTGTTTCAAGAATTTCATGTCTCCCATCTGCCTTAAAGGGCACCCGAGAGCATTTAGCATTTGAACCCCCACGTTCTGAACATAGGACACAGTGTTGATTATATACAAACATGTAAGTTGAATTGACCTGACGGGTACATCATGCCTCCGGGAACAACGGTTAATATTAAGGGCAATCATTTTAATTAATCTTGATTGTACAAACTTAGAGATTTTGAAAAATTGAGTGTGCATGCTACCCATCATTTTCATAAAAATTTTGTAAGGCTTTTGTTGATTACAGTTAGCACATACTATAGAAAGCCAGGTGGGAGATCTTAGTCTACTGGAAAACTATTGAGAATTGTCTATGAGGAATTTTGCGATTAAAAACAGCATCCTGTGACTTGCTGGAGAGCTCTATAAAGCAGAAAGCATCGACCAAAAGTGTTCCCAGCTAGTATGATTAGAAAAAAAGCTCTTCACAACAAATAACTAACAAGATACCCCGAAATGGATTACTTACATTTCTCTTCATTAAGCTTCTATCCCCAAGTAGAGCATCACTGAATAATGAGGTAACAGATGGAATAAAGTTGCTCTATCTCCTTGTCTCTGGGTTCCTGGGCATCCAGAAAATGTTATGAAAAGAGCAGAAACAGCAGCAATAACAGCAGCAATTAATCTTTGGAATTAAGATTAGCAAAAAATCATTACAATAAATCTTTTCCCCTGTTTCTACAGCATTCCTTTCTTTGATACGCTAAGGATACCATTAAGCACGGTGGCTGGCCATTGGTTACATGAGCAAACTATCATTTTGATTAAAAAGTTGAAATGAATTCTAGTCACAGGTCTGCTCTCTTTGGACGGGCATTGCTTGTTGATGAAAAATTACTACGCTACAGGCCTACGTTTATTTGCTTTGCTGAATGTCCTGCCAGATCCATACATTTTTCTTCTTTGCTTTTACCTGAATGTTAGATGAACTTCATGACTTCTAAAGTATTGAAATGAAATTAGAACCTAATTTCTATGAAATCTGAAGCTATGATAGATTGGCCAGTGCTAGAGAAGGAGTTAGTTTATGCTGGTATCCTGCTATTTGGAACAAGAAAATGTAAAAATGGATGATGAGTTTCAAAATGGTACTCACGCAGGAAGTTTTTCTTTAGGTTCAGTCCATGATGAATGTACCACCTGGTAGACAGGCTCTTGAGTTGCCTCAGAAGATTCCTAGAACATGGGTATAAAGAATCTAAAATTGATGATTAATGAGCTCAAAAGTAGCACTTGGGATTCCACACCCTATAATTTTTATTATTCACTATTATATAATTTTTGTTTTATATATTGTTATAAATAATGTATTATTCTATATATTTGCAAAATAATATTTATATCAATTAATTAATATTTAATACAATTAAAAATAACTAATGAAATAACATTAATTATTTAATATTGATATTTGAAAATTATGTTTTATATCTATATTTATAAAATACATTAATAATATATTAAAATATATTGTTTTATACATTTATTATTATATTTTCTGAGAGAATAAAATGAAGGAACTTTTATAAAATAGTTTATGAGTATTTTAAAGAGTTTATTTTTATTTCATTTATACATGAGATAAGATAGGCTTTTCATAATCTTGTTTGCTGAATTCAGCTGGTGCTGTGATTTAAGTATTCATGCTCTTGGGAAGGACGCCCTGCTTCTGTATTCCTCCAAGCCCCAGTGCCCTCTCCCCAGCCTCAGTGAGTATCTTTACCACCTGGTCATTGCTTTCATCTTTCAGGACCCAGCAGAAGAGCAAGGAAATAAACATTTAAAGTATCTATTTGTCAGTATTGGTAGAAGACTAACGCCCAGTGAGAAAGAATCACACAGCATCTGAGAATGAACAGATTTTCAAATCGAGTTGTACTGGCCAGCTTTTTTTAAATGGCACATGAACTTTATGAACACCCTCTCTCTACATGTATATATATCAATTCTACGCAACCGCATAATTTTTTAAATAAGATTTTTAATGTTGATTTCTGTTCTTAGTTTCAGATGGAGTTATAACAAAAATGATGATTTCAACATTAGTATTCAGATGTTTAACTTAGTAATCAGAGGAAGGATTTTGTTTCAGAATGGCCAAGTATCATAAAGATTAGGAGCCAATGTTACAGATACCGGAATCATCTCTAAGTAATGATGTATAGTTCTTAACCAGCCTTTCCCAAATTAATACGTGGAAGAAAAGTGACCATTAGGAGTTCATCTCTTCAAAAAGAGTCAATAGGGGCAGCACCTGTGGCTCAAAGGAGTAGGGCGCTGGCCCCATATACCCGAGGTGGTGGCTTCAAACCCGCCCCTGGCCAAAAACTACCAAAAAAAAAAAAGTCAATGGGATATTCTGCTTTTATCCCAGTGGTTTGGAAACTTGAGAGTATATCACAATGACTTGAGGGGGGGGGGAGTTAATAAAGATGAACGTCTGTCCCCCTCTTCCCACCCACCTGTTTCTGATGTGGTTGGTCTTAGAAGGGGCCCATATATTTGCATTTCTATGTTCTCAGGTGGCTGCCCATAGTGCTATTCTGGGAACCACACATGGAGATTGACTGCTCTGACCTATAAATGCAGTCTAAAATACACTGTGACCTAGTATTTATTGAGTGCCTACTATGGACCAAGTGCTTTTCTAAACACTTTACATGTAGAATTGCGCTGAATTCTGTAACAAGATTTTGAGCTAAGATCTGGTTTTAGCATCATTTTAAAGATGAGGAAGACTCTGTTTTTCAGCCTATCTTATAGATGAGAAAAAGGAAGGTCAAGGAGTTTAAGACACTTTTTAAGTTCCCTGATTAGTAGTAAATGCAGATCTGTGATTTAAACATAGAAATGTAGGTCTAGGCCTCATGCTTGAAACACCAGGTGAAAAATGATCTTTGTAAGTCAACTCTTTTACATATTTACTAATTGTGTAATATTTCCGCTGCACATTTTTTGTATTTCGCCAATTTTACTTGTCTGAGGTATTTAAAGCATGAACATAGCATATTTTAATAATATTCTGTTCAGCAGTTTCGCTTCAAATAAGTACTCAAGGAATAAACAAGGAAAAAAATCTGAAAAGGTTACACTTACTTAAAATGCTCTTGTTATAAGGCAAATTAAAGAAAGCAAGTAAGAAATTTGACACTTCACATGACACTACCTACAGGAAAACAATTATAGATAGAAAACACACAATCTTGAAAAGAAAATAGACCATACTGCCAACATCCGCAAGGAAGAGGGGAGGACATTTGAAGCATGTTATGCCATAGTACAGGCTTTTTATTTGGTAAGAAGGGAAGACAGTATATTTGAGTAAAATGGGAAAGTGAATCATTTGGACTTTTTTATATTTAAAATATAAAGTATAGGGGTATTGAATTTTCCACCAATTGCTTTATTGTTTCAAAAATGAATGATTGTTCCATAAGAAGTTTTTTTTTAAGTGTTTAATCCTCATCCAAGTTCACTCCAGAGCAAAGGTTAAGAGTGGAGAGAATGTGTTGTTAAGAAAAACCTCTGAGGAAACACCACCTCACCTGTTTCTCTGAATACTTGTCTCGCAGCTCCTCGTACTTCAGGTCGTGTTATTCAGATGACAGCCTTCTGCAGAGGGAGGCAGCACTCCCATTTGTGAACAAGGGACCAGCGATTCCGATTTTAAGGAGATGTCAGTAGGTCTTGTGGCAGAGACTCGGCCCTAGGATTTCTGTCTCCTGTCCTTAGGGGCCACACTGTTCCCTGATTTCCTTTCAAGAAAATGAGACTTTCGTGTCTATAACAAGCTGGGGAAACTGCGGGAGTCATCAGTTATTTACAACAGACTTGGAGTTTTCAATGTTTCAACAACATGTTTCTATTCATCAAATTAAGAAAGGTGAAAATAGCTTCCACAATATAAAAGTGCAGGGAGGGAGACTGCTTTTGTATTCCTGACATTTAAAAACAAAAGGATGGATGCTCATTTTTTTTATTTATTTGGGTAGATAAGGGGGCAAATTTGAGGTAATCCTATGAAATTCCCTGCAGCACAGAAAGCCATGTGCTGTGAATTATTGATCCTTGCAGGCAGTGGGGGTATAGGGTGTGTGCACCAGGCTGCACAGGCTGCCCACGGGTGACTGTCTAGACCACTAAATCCCAGCACCTAAAAGTGACATCCTGGCCCAGGAACATTGACAGTAGAACTTTTCTGATGCAGAATCTCAGGTCTCTTCTCAAACTGCTGGGTGGGAATCTTCATGTTAGCAAGTCCCTGAGGTCATATACATAGATGTAAGGATTTGAGAAAAGCCACCCTGAGCGGTCCACTGATTGTAAAAACTGTTGCCTTCAGCCAGAGAGGTGGAGATATTTTAGATGGGGATGCTGACTTTGGGAGAGGAGTCCTTTGCCAAGGACAAATTGTTTCATGGGCCACCGTGGAAAGGAAGGCTTTCCTGGGGTTGTGTTTCCTGTGCCTGTGACTCATGCTGGACCTCTGTGCCACGGTCGGTGCTGAAGGAAGCCTGGCCGGCTTTTGCTCATACTTCCCTATGAAGTCTGCCGGTGAATATTTTCTTCTTGGGCAGCTGTAGGCTACCAGGTCCCACCCTAGAGGGAAGGAACTCCTTTAGAACTTCAAGGGCCATTCCTGAGTACAATTTCTATTATAGGACCGATGAGGGCCATGACCTGATGACTCGGAAATATAAGCACAGACAATCAAGTTGTTTCCTAGAAAATATGATTAACTATTTATACTAGAATTCTTGCATTTGACCCAAGAATTACTGTAAACTTGATGTGTCTTGAAAAGGTGGCTGACCTCTTATGCCTAGGGGTGGGAGCTCCTGACGCCCCTTACCCAGAGTGTCTTCCTGCACTTACATTTTCACCTTTCCCCTCCTCTGCCCGCCCCGTCCCCGGGTTTTCCACTTCATGGGAACACTTAGTGGCTGGTGTTTGTTTCCACTCATTGCTTTATTGTTTCATAACAGGCATTAATTGCTAACGTTAATTTCACCTGCTCTGAAAGGCATGCTCCTTTTATGCAAAGGGACTGCTTCTAGAGCTCTCTCTTGCCTCTCCCCACTTTCTTTTTTCCCATCAGTGGAGAAACAACCAACAACCCTTCTATGGTGACGGTCGGAAGCCCCTTACTGCAGCTTCTGATCCTCATCTTTCCTTGATCATATAAAAATGTATTCAATGAAATATTGATTAAAGTTTATTTCCTGAGCTATAGCAGATGGCCATTTTCTCCAAGCCCCTCTTGATTTCTTTTTTTTTTTTTTTCTAATTTGAGCCTGAAGAAATGATTTGAAATGAAAGAACAAAATATTTTCATACATAGTAGTTTTCTTATAGTGAAATATATAATTTCATAGTATATTTTATATTGTTCCATTTTCTGTAGACTGCTCACACCAATGCGCGCACACACACACACACACAAACATACACAGAGGAATCTCCATAGAATTTACACATCAAGAACTAAGCCTGTTTTATTCATCTATTTGCAGCCCTTGGTGAGATGGATGGCCTAAGTAGGCGCTCAACAATTCAATAAAAATTTACTCTATAACTCAAAATTTTTTAGTATCTTTTTGATTAAGAGGAATTTTTAAAATTGTGGAATGGAATTTGGCTTAAAGAATGGTTCCTCATAAACAGTTGGAGATTAGATATTTTATGTTTCTAATAAATGTTCTTTGAATTCCCTGGGAAGCCCACTCCGACATGGAGAGAACAGCCTTGTGCAGGGGGTTACGTGGGGATGCTCTTGAAGCCAGCACTGTGCAAGGGGAGAGAGGGGAGGAAAGAAGGCGGCGTGGCCGAGGGAGGAGTTTGGCTGTGGTGCAGTCAAAACCAAGCCTTCAGTTGAGATGCAGGGAAGCTCGAGCTGGGAGAGCCCTATAAGATTGTCTGGAGGTGAGGGAAGGGGGCTGGGCTGTTCCATGCCCCAAACTAATCATTCATAGATGTAATGGCCTCAAGAAGGAAGCCTGAGTTCAGGCCACTCCCCAGGGGGCTGACAGCTGGGTGTAGCTGACAGCTGTGTACCCCGCGCCACTGGGGGAATGGCATGAGTGGTACCTCACAGTACTCACTACAGTTGGTACGTCTCATAATAATGTATTTGATGGACAAGCCTAATTGATGATCAAAATCTTGGTTAAATGAAATTAATTATAATGCTCGGTGAGCATGGTAGAATATAAATGTCTATGTTCAATATATCAACTGTAAACTATTCATAGAAAAGAAGTCTGGAAAAGCATATATCAAAATTGTGAGTATATCTTGGATGCTTTTAATTTTGTTCTTTACTCTTTCCAGAGTTGCCCATTGTAATAATTAAAAATTTCTACCTTGTGATAAAAATCTCCCATCTTTTTTACTTCACCATGGGTGGGGGGCATGGCTTCCTCCCCTTCCCTCCTCCCTCCTGCCTCATGTGCACAGATTCCTTCGTTTAATTCCTTCCTACTTGCTTTTGTTCCTACACTTGACATGTTACCATAGCCCCATTTCCTTGTTCCTTGCCCACACTTACTTTTGTAGAGACACTTGTATCAACCATCCTTGCCTGGATTATCCCCTTCTGTGAGTTCAGAATGATCAGTTCTAACAAGTTATCAACATTTCCTATCACTTTTTCTCCTGTGGGTACAGTGAACCTCTTGGATGGTTACATCTGTAGGATGTTTTCATCGCCATGTGTTATATTGTCTGAGAAGTAATTCACTTTAAAGTTACTTCAGTGTAAACAGGGTGCTGCTGTTTATGTGTGTTTGCAAATTAACATTTTTTTCACTCTAAATTTAGATAATTAACAGCTGAAAAATCTTATCCAAGAGTCCATAATCTAAGTATGGCCATTGAGCCCTCAAAAATTGGGTCAAAAATCCTTGGAATTTGGAAAGGGATGCTGGAGACATGTAGCCATTGATGAAATCAGTGGTATGAAGTTCTAAATGTGGTTAGCAGTGGGACTGGGTCTTTTGGACTGACTTGGAGATTGGCTGTTCCTGCCATGTAAATGCCACTGACTTTGGAGTGAACCTCGCTGCCCTCCCAGAAAGCGAGGGAGGAAAGGTCCCAGGGACTTCTGCAAATCACAAGTACAGGCCATGTGATCTCCTACTGAGTAATGAATATTTGGACATGAGGCTGGATCTAGGTCTAAAGCTGGATTCTTTTAAACCACATGATCATTGTAGAGACAGGCTTACTCATGTTTCTCCCATTTCTCTCCAGCTGGGGATAATAGGATTCACCTCCTGAGGCTTCAGCCCTGTTTCCCCGAAAATAAAAGACAGTGTCTTATATTCAGTTTTGCTTCCAAAGATGCGCTAGGTCTTATTTTCAGGGGATGTCTTATCGTTCCTGTAAGTAGGTCTTATTTTCAGAGGATGTCTTATTTTGGGGGAAACAGGGTAGTTGGTGGGACGTGCATTCTGTATTTAGATGTGGTAAGCCATTCTGGAATCCTACTTTTTTGCTAGAATTGTACCAACTACTTTGATAGTGAAATCTTCAAGGTGGGCACTTAGGGAATTGAAACCATAGGAACTGTTGGGCCTGAGGAGAATCTACAATGCCAATTTAATAGAAACATTATGGTATCCAAAACCAAGCTTACTACAGGGTACAATATTGCCTAAAGCCCAGAAAAAAGTGCGACTTAAAAAAGCAATTTTATAGCATATGGCATGTAATGTTCAAGATAAATTACTATTTCTAAATAATATAGGAATGATGGAGTTATCAGTACAAAAGGATTTTGATAATTCTGTTCTAGATACCTAAGTGCATATTGTTCTGAATAATTTTAAAGACAATAAACCAAACCAAGATCTTTCAAATCCACAAGTTTAGATCCTTTGAAAATACCATTAATCTCTTTGCAGCCCTTTTTTATGAAAATATTCCTAAGTCTATTTGAAATTTTGCCTTGAATAAAGCTTAAGCCATCTACATAATCTTGGGTTAAGGCAGAAGACCCCTTTTGTATTCATAGTTATGCTAAAGATCTAGTAAATCTAGTGTACATTTTGTATTGAGGAGACTACAAAACCAGCTTCTAACCTAAGCTTTATTTGATTATGCTCCCATGAGAATATTGCTTTTTATTGAATTATTTTTTTCCCTGTGAGTTTTCTCTTGGGCACCAAAGCAGACTTAAAAATAGATCAAAGATGGCTCAAATTATGTAGAACCATACTGTGCATTTCTTATTTATGAACTATGGAAGAACGTCTCTTCTTATTTGTCTCCTTTTCTGAATATCTACAAATGAAATGCACTTTATTGAAGGAAGTGTGGTTTTGCACAGCATTTGATTTTTTAACCAAAATTAAATAATCCATTTAGTAGCATTCCCAAACACAACAGCATGTCTTTTCTGAATCCATGTTTTTCTTACATAGCTAATGGAACATTAATGCTAAGTAGGATGAAAAGAACGCTGCCTTTGGGTCAAGCCTTGGTTTTAGTTCCCTCTTGGCCAGTAGGTAGTAGACTTTCCCTCCCCAGATCTCACAGCCGGTGCCTACAGTGCATGGCCACGTGTAACTGTTTCCGCATCCCTGTTTCCAATAAGCACCCATCTGTCCAGGTTATCCTGGGGGTTCCCTTCCCAAATATTTTCATCATGTCATGCATGTTAGCTCAGCTGTGTCCCCTGAAGCCAGTAGCATAAATTGCCAGACCCAGACAGCTGTCTCCTACAGCCTCTGTGGCCACCTCCCTCTAATGAAGAGAGCAAGCCTGACATTCCCAGAATGACTGGGACCTGGAAGGCCCGACTGGAAGGCCTTCTTCTGCTCAGAGCTCTGAGCTTCCTTTATGGCTCCTATTTGAGATCCTGGACAGGAAGTTCAACCTGGAATGACCAGCACCTGTGGCTCCCCTTCTGGGATGCATGGAGCTGGGAGGCAGGGGTTGGCATCCATGTGGAAGTACTGGACATTTGAGGCAGAGTTGTGGGAGGACCTGGGCACTGCTCAGAAGTCCCTGACATGAGCCTCTGCACCTCCCTTGTCGTGGTTACTAAGACATCTTATTTCCCATTCCAGTCAGGGCTGCCCCAATCCCTCTGGTAATATTTCAATCACTTTGACTTTTGAAAATCTCCCTGTGATGGAAGATGAGCCCCTGAATATATGTAATAAGAAATTTCATCTGTTTTCTTTTTTTCTGTGACCCACTGGGAATAAAAACTCTTCATTTCGTGGGTTGCTGTGTTTCCCTTGATGAGCTTACAGTGAGTGCATAAATGAAAAGTGGGGAGTCATTCTTTAAGATCATGTATTCGAGGCTCTAAAAATAATCACCCTTGTAGAAAGCTGCTGTGCATACAGCTCGTGTGGCCTGACTTTAAGTTACCTCAGTGGCACCCTGATGGATGATACTGTCATTTGACACCAAGTACAATTGCAGGCGTAACAATATGTTCATTCTCTCTGAACCCCGTACGAGATTCCTGGGCTTAGAGACCCATTGTGAAAATGACATTGATTGATAAAATCCCGGTGAGATTTTAAATGTGCCTCCCTTTCCATGTCGGCTCATACAGTGTGGTTTTGCTTATAATGACTCTCTTAATATTACTGTGTTATTGTGATATTATTCTAGTTTATTTAGTTTCCTAGACAAATCTGTTTAAATATGTTTAGAAAAACACCCTTAATGCATCTCCGTACCCAAGTCGTAAACCACTGCCATGATCTTGATGACACCCTAGGGCTCCTGCTAGGAAGCCATTCATTACCTGATGTTTGTCCCAAGCCTCTGTGACCACTGTTCTCTGTTAAAGGCCAAAAGAAATATAAATCATAAGATCATCCTCTCTTGTTAAGAGTATCCATTAATTTTAAAGGACAGGTATATATAAAATGTTAAATATGGTGACAGTAGTTTAGTAGTTTTCATCTGTGACAAAGCTCTTGGGACAAAACTATAACTAGAGGAACAATAATTAAAAGTCTTAGATGCATTGGAACCACCGTGGACTCCACCTCCCCTCCCATCTAACCTGAGCTTTAGAACTTGGAGAGAAAAGGAAGGGGCCTACGAGTTTGCTGAGGTAGAGCAAGTGTGGGGAGACCTCAGGTGTGAGTCACACCTGGATGTAGTTGGGAAGGGGTAGGGACAGAAGTGGAGGGCAGGCTCGCAGATGGCCTTACAGGGGGGATCCAGGGGAAACTTGCAGGTGTGCCCAGTGTGAATTGTATAGTCGGGCATGCTGTGTCTTGCACATGAGCATCTTGGTTCATTTGCACGCCCAGCACTGATGGCAGGCGTGGGTGCAGCCCCAGGTGCAAGTGAGCCCTGCGGTTCTTGGGAAGAGCAGGGGTTCTGACATCAGCCACTTGAGTTCAAGCCAGACTCTGCTGTTCACAGGCTCTGGGATCCAGAGCAGGACATTCCAATTTTTTCAACTTAATTTTCTTTTTCTTTTTCCTTTTTTTTCTTTAATTACGTAAAATATACATAATATAAAATGTACCATTTTAGTAATTTTTAAGTGTGTGATTTAATGCCATTAAGCACATTCACAATAGTGTTGCAGCCATTGACCAACCACCATCCATCTCCAGAATGTTTTCATCTTCCCGAACAAACTTGATGCCTGTTACACCAGAGCTCTTCCTCCTTCCCCCAAATGCATTAGCCAACTCTGGTACCTCATATCACTAGAATCACACAGTATTTGTCTTCCTGTGTCTAGCTTATTTCACTTAGCATAATGTCTTCAAGATTTATCTACATTGTACCATGTATCAGAATTCCGTTCTTTTTTAAGATTAAGTAATATTCCATTGAATAGATAGTGTATTTTATTAATAGTTCATCTGTTCATCTGTTGACGGACACCTGGGGTGCTTCCATTTCTTGGTGACTGTGAATAATGCTACTGGGGCACACTGGGGTGCAGGTGCCCATTTGCGTACCTCTGCTTTTAGTTCTGGGGGGATGGACCTAGGAGCAGAATTGCTAGATCAAAAGGCAATTCTATGTTTAGCTTTGTATCTTTGTTTTCTTACATATGAAATAGGATCTTTATAGCTCCTAACACAGGGAAGCTGTACGGGTTATTAATACATACTGAGTGTTTAGACATGTTTAGAAGACGGCTGGTATGGGGCAGACAAGAGGCGAATGCTGGCTGGTATGATTCTGAAGGTGTGACCCAGCTCTGTGTTCAGTCAGCTTGGTGAGCCCCCGAAGGTGAGACTGAAAAATCAGCGCTATCTACAACGATGCAGCATGTGCAGTAACACCCCACTAACGTCCTTGATGGGTTCTTGGAAACTGCAACTTCACTCAAAACTATGTATGACATGGAAAAAAACTTTTTTCCCCTAGGCTTAACTGACCAAGGTAAGAGTTCAGTTCCTATGGTATATTTCTGATCACAGAAAATCTTCACACTTCTAAATATGACCAAAACACTTCTAATATTAACCATGAGAATAAATCTGAGTTATACATACATTTAAGAAAGATTAATAAATAAAAGTGGAAGAATGATTTACCCAAGTATTCTAGTTCAGGGTGGCAGGTGGCCTGAGCCTGTCCTGGCAGCCAAGGGCCCACGGTAGGTGCCAGTCCTGGACAGGCCACCATCCCATCCCTGAGCACCTGCACACACATCCACACTCACCCTGGGGCCAGTTAACCTCACACGCACATCTTCAGGATGTGGAGGGACACTGGAATACCCAAAGAATCCATGCAGATGTGGGGAGCATTTGTAAACCCTGACACTGTGGTTCTCAACCCCCAGGCCACAGACCAGTACTGGTCCAAGACCTGGAATACCCAAAGAATCCATGCAGATGTGGGGAGCATTTGTAAACCCTGACACTGTGGTCCTCAACCCCCAGGCCACAGACCAGTACTGGTCCAAGACTCGTTAGAAACAGGCTGCACAGCAGGAGGGAGCAAGCCAGGGAAGCTTCACCTGTGTGTCCAGCCTCTCCCATCCCTAGCCTCCCGCCTGAGCTCCGCCTCCTGTCAGATGGGCAGGTCTCTAAGGAGCGCACACGGCCTGCTATCAGCCACGCGTGGGAGGGATCTAGGATGCTTTCCTTGTGAAGTCTACTGCCTGATGCTCTGAGGAGCTGAGGTGCTAATGCTAGCACTGGGGAGCAGGTACAAATAGAGATTATCATTTGCAGAGAGGTATGACTACACAGAGGCCGTAATAAAGGAATTGCTTGCAGACACACATCAACATCACCCAACCCCCACATCTGTGGAAAAATTGTCTTCCATGAAACTGGTCCCTGGTGCCAAAAAGGTTTGGGGACTGTGCTCTAAGGCCCTAGCTAGGAATCAACGTTTATTGTTATAAAGAAATGACTTTGAATGAAACATCCTTATTCAAGGGCCTCTGTACTTACTTTGGTGTCAGACTGTCAGTGCTCATGGTTCAAAGTAACACTGTTTTGATATTTCTGGTGTCTTATAGGTAGGGGATGGAACATTATATGTCATTATCTATATAATATCTCAGCCTACAAAGGCTAAGATGTGAATCAGAATGTTTAAGTGTAACCTCTTCCTAAAGTCTTTGAGGAAACAAGGTATGATTATTTGTTTTTAACTTGAAAATGTAATTCCTAGTGTGAAAAGACAGTGTCAATTGTGCAGCCAACACTGGGAAACACCCCTTGTGTTGACAAGTGCCTCCTGGTGAAAGAGAATATTCAAAGATGCAGTTTCCCGTTAAAAATTCAACACCCAGGGCTCCAAGTGCTATGAGTCGGGGTAAATATGAAAAATCTTCTTTGATATGTAACTCAAGCGTGGATGTTTGTATGTAACTAAAAAACCCTAAAGCTCTCGAGAGGGTATTTTTATAAAGAAGTTAGTACCATGACATGTTACTCACTGCCGCTGGGGAAAGGTCATCTCACAATAAATATAAACACTACCACCAGCCTTCTTGGGCAACCTGCTTTTCTAACTTAGTTAAAATTAGCTAACTATTCTGTTTAGAGTCTTGTGTCCAATGGTATGGCAGAGAGTATTTGAGAATTGTGAGTCAGCTATGGATCAATGGACACAGAATAGGAAGGATTCAAGTGAAAGGACAACATTGTACTCTTTTTTAGTAAGTGTTTTGTTCCTTCACAAGGTAAGGAACAAAATCAGTTTTGTAAAATGGATTGATTATACATACATAATGACGTGTAGTGTAACTTGTGCGTATTGTAACCAGAAACACACGTACTGCATTTATTTTGTTTTAGGCAATAATTCTGCTGAAGTGCCACTGGTGCTTTATAGAGTAAAGAAAAGGTGGACTTTTTTAGAGAGAAGAACTTGGTGAGGAGACTTGACAGAGGTATTCTGTCAGTTTATCACCAACATTGGTCTTTAAAATTGCCTAAAATCCTTCTGAGGGCGCCTTTGTTGGGGAAAGAAGCTGTGTTAACACAGGGTTCTCCAGGTCACCATGACTACCCTCATTCCCCACACATGCTGCATTCGTGCAGCAAGGTCTGAAGGGTCCTTCCATCCACAAAAGAACAATAAAAACCCCCTGTTTGTTGACACTTGAAATTCCATTAGCTGAAGAACAAAAGCATTTCAAGCTGCAACTTAGGACTTTAGGCTTTGATGCCTTTGTATGGTTGTGTCTGTGTCAGGGTGTAATAAGGCAAGAAGTAATTCAAATGACTCTGTTTTGTTAGGAGGTGAAAGGGCACACATCCTTAGTGCCTGATCTAGGGGAGGGGAGAGCTGGTAGAGGGGACCTGGGAAGGTGGAGTGACAGGTGTCAGTGCCCAGGTATCGAGGGAACAGGAGGTTCCAGCCTCACCCCTGTCAGCAGGTCCTCTAGCCTTTATCTGGGCCAGTTCCGAAAGGAGCAACCTTTAAGGAACTTTTTTTCTGAATGAGCATTTCTGCCCGTCATGATTTATGAGGATAACTTTGTAAATGAGGCTGAATTTGTATAACCAGGAGATTAATTAGCTGAGGAGTTGCTGTGACAGTAACATAAGATAAAGCACCAGAACGCAGGGCCGGAGGTGGAGGCCTGTGCTCCGACGGTGGGTGGGGAGAGGATGAGAGGCACAGGCCACCTGCCCCCGTTCACAGCGAGGGCTCTCACTGTGTGCTGGGGAGGAGCTGACCGGGAGCGAGAGTGAGTGGACCTGGCCAGGATGTGTGAAGGGAGGCATTTGAGCCGTAGATAAAAGAGATAAGAGAGTGTCAGCAGACGGGGAAGTCTTTCAGACACCAGCGGAAGGACCAGTCTGTTCTTTCATTATATTCCCCTTGGGGACGAAGTGGGGGTGTCACTTTTTTTTTTTTTTTTTTTTTTTGAGACAGTGGCTTGCTCTGTCACCCAGACTAGAGGACCGAATATCATCCTAGCAACTTCAAACTCCTGGGTTCAAGTGGTCCTCCTGCCTCAGCCTCGCAAGTAGCTGGAGCTGTGGAAACGAGCCAGCACATGTAGCCAAATTTTTTTTTTCTATTTTTGGTAGAGACAGTGTCTTGCTCTTGCTCTGGGCTCAGGCTGGTCTAAGCTAAAGAGATCCTCCTGCCCCAGCCTCCCAGAGTTCTAGGATTATAGGTGGGAGCCACCGTGCCGGGCTGGATTGACACTTTCACATATTGAACCAGAGTACGTCTCTCAAGAAGTGTAGCCTGCAGCCCGTGGGACTCCACTGAGCCAGTAGAGCTGTGCACACCTGAGCAAAGCTCCTTCGTAGCTTGTGATTGTCCTGGTATAGGTAACAAAATATAAACATAATACTGGAGGGTTCTGTTTTAGGTGCTGGAGTCCAGGGTCGCTCACTGTGGAGGAACCTGATGGCCGTGCACCTCTGCCTCAATCTGTATTCTCTGTGTGATGAGATTGCACCAGGAACTAATGCTACACTTATTGGGGGGGGTTGTTTGTTTGTTTTTATTTATATATATATATATTTTATTAAATCATAGCTGTGTACATTAATGCAATCACGGGACACCATGCACTGGTTTTATATACTATTTGAAATATTTTCATCAAACTGGTTAATACAGCCTTCCTGGCATTTTCTTATTGTGTTAAGACATTTATATTCTACATTTAGTAAGTTTCACATGTACCCTTGTAAGATGCACCATAGGTGTGGTCCCCAAAAGTACATAATTTGTTAAAGCACTGAAACAAATTCAAATCAGAATCCATACAAATCTTAAAAAATAATCTCATGTGATTTGAAAATAACACTATTTTACCTCCACATACTACCACAGATACTGTAGAATGATTTGCTTTAGAGCTGGAACAAGCCTTGGGGAAACCTAATGGTTATCTCCCACGTTGTATTACATTTTCAGCTTTCAGCATGGATACTATTGTGGAATCAGCGTGAAATTCGTATTGATTATGGGCTTTTGGGGGGGGGAACCCTACATATGTAATATCACCTGATGCAGGGAAGCCTAACATTGCATATAACCAAGCCAAATAGATCCACTGTAACTTTTTGGTACCAGAAATGTTAGGCAGCATATGTTTGAAATGTCCTAGTTTTTCCACCGGAACTTGACTTTAAAAGTAATTAAGTGCATGTGTGCTTCTGTACAAAAAAAAAAAAAAAAAAAAGTGTATGTGTAGCTTATAGAGATAGTACTTATCATACAGTATTTTTCTTGTGTCTAAAAATTTCTCTCTGCTCCTTTATCATCCAAGAATGATTCCTGTGTCTGTATGGAACAACGGTATTTAATTGGTCCTGAAAACGCCATCTGATACCTGCCGTGGTCCTGTCTGCCATCTTGTCATGAGTAGGCAGTGATAAGAATGAATGGAAAATACTGGTTTATGATATCTCTGGATGATGTGCAATTTCAATTTGCACTGAGAAAGTCTCATTCACATGGAAAAAGAGTTGGTTGCAGCAAATCGTGGTTGTGAGCCCTGATTTGTTATTGTCTCCGTGTAGATGGAGCCTGGATGGAATGTTGATTTCTAACATGGATAATAGAGTTGATTGTAGTCTGTGGCAAGGCTTTGAGAGAAATGATACTAACAGAACTCTAGATTGTGATGTGATGGGTTTATTATTAGAAACGTAGGGCTTTACAGCTGGAAGGGAACCCGTAGGTTTTAGATAAAAACTAAAGCTTGAATGTGAGGTACTTGTGCCAAATTCCAAAGCCAAGACCATAGGTTGATTCTGGGGACTCCAGTTCAGGACCCTTTCTGCTAAACCACACAGTGTGAACACTGAGTAATAAATCATACTTGGATCCTTTTTGTCATGCAGAATTTATCATCTTTGTTCCAATACATAAAAATGTAAAAATCTGCATAAGTAACAATATTCAATAGTTTGCTCTATTTAACATTTATCTACTTAATATTTAGTATTTTTTAATCCTTCCATTCTGTGATGAAGTGGCTAATAGCCAATTATCCTGCTGAGTCCTCTTGATTTAAGATGGACCTCTGTTTTCGCTGTGCTTTATGTTTTTTGTGTGAAGCTGATGTCAGACAGCCAGATAGGCCCTAAAGGTTATGGCCATGTTCTTCAAATATGTAATCGGTTATCAGCAAAAGTCAGGACAGGAGAGCTTATAAATTGTTCTTGGGGGTGGTGCCCTCCATTGTCACCTGTTAGGGAAGGCATTGCTCTGTCTCCTTTCTTACTGGGCGTTTAAAAGTGACCATAGGCCATTTACTGAAAGAGCATCTATTGTGTTTACCGTTCCTGCCACCATGACTAGTCTCAGAAGGGACACAACACCATCTTTGCCTTAGTGGGACTGCAAAAGTGGACAATATACGACCACTACTTAATCCCTCTGCCAGATAGCCGTGTTAGTAACTGTGACAATATACGACCGCCACTTAATCCCTCTGCCAGATAACCGTGTTAGTAACTGTGACAATATATGACCACTACTTAATCCCTCTGCCAGATAGCCGTGTTAGTAACTGTGACAATATACGACCACTACTTAATCCCTCTGCCAGATAACCGTGTTAGTAACTGTGACAATATACGACCACTACTTAATCCCTCTGCCAGATAACCGTGTAAGTAAATCTGACTAAATACGACCACTAATTAATACCTCTGCCAGATACCCTCGTTAGATACTGTG
>CAUYPK010081533.1:0-107850 GCA_963574355.1 Loris lydekkerianus
AAAAAAAAAAAAAAAAAAAAAAAAAAAAAAAAAAAAGGTAGCCCCCCCCCCCCCTTATCTGCAGTTCTACTTTCCTTGGTTTCAATTACCTGTGGTTGACCATGGTTCAAAAATAATAAATAGAAAATGCCCGAAGTAAACAATTGTCAAGTTTTAAATTGCGCCCTGTTATGAATAGCAGGGTGAAATCTCACCCCACCCCACCCCACTGCTCCAGCTGGGACATAAATCCTCCCCTTGCCCAGCATCTCCAGACACTCCCCACTCACAAGACACTTTAGTAGCCATCTGGGTACTCAGATCAGCTGCAGTAGCATCATGGTACTTGTGTTCAAGTAACCCGTATTTTACTTTTATTATAGTGTATTGTAATAACTGTTCTATTAGTTTCTGTTGTTAATCTCTTACTGTGCCTAATTTATAAATCAAACTTTAGCACTGGTATGTTTGTATAAGACAGAGCATAGTATACATAGGGTTTGGTACTCTCTGCAACATCAGGCAACCACCGGGGGTCTTGGAATGTATCCCCCCCACCATGGGTAAGCGGGGGATGACTGCAGGGAAAATGGTATCTGACTGGTTCAGAGGAGTTGACACATTAAAAAACTAAAGTGCTTTGTAAACATCCAAGAACCAGACACACAGGAGAGCCCGCTGAGCAGGCTAACTCGTCACTGGGGTCTGTGCTCTAGTGCGACCTGCTGTGTGCACCTGAACTGGCAGTGTGCCCTTGTCCCTGTGTCATTTTAGCCCAGGACACGTTTCCTAGCATGCTAGTGTGATTGTGAGCAAGCCACCCTTTTTCCTCCCTCCTAAGACTCAAGCAACGGGGCACACATTGCCAACTTTCCATGGAATAGAAAACTTGAAATCAGTTTAAAGTTGATTACGGGGAGAGGAGGGAGGAATGAATGATGAAGCACAGAGGAGTTTTAGGGCAGTGGAACGACTCTGTATGATACTATAATTGTGGATACATGCCATCACACGTGTCCAAAGCCACAGAATGTAACACTAGAGTAGACTCTAACATAACCTATGGACTTGGGGCCAACAAGGATGTGTAGGTTCATGTAACAAATATACCACTCTGGTGGGGGATGTGACAATGTGTGTGAGGGGGGAAGGCCTGCGTGTGGGACAGGGGACATGAAAGAATCTCTGTGTCTTCTGTTCAATTTCACTGTGAATTTGTAATCACTCTGAAATATAAAGTCTATTAAAAAATTGGTTATACGTACACACACAGATTCACTACTGAGATGAGCTGTGACAAATGTGAAAATTTAAGAAATCTAACTCTTTATTAAACACCAAAGCTAACATCAAGTGTTTATTTAAAAAAATAATGGCACCTGCTCTGAGTTCATTAATGACATCACCACGGGATGAAGATCCAGGGAATTTACAATTTTAGGCGGACATGAAACTGCGTCGTATCTCACAAAGTGGAGATTCTGCAACGGACCTCACAATAAACATTTCCAGTTTCTACTTTCAGAGCTGCTAACTACTACCTACCAAAACTTATCTTAAAAACAGAGCACGTTTTGTTGAAACATTCTCTTAGGACAAACACAGCAGACATGCTTTCAATAAATTAAAATTGCAACACATAAATCATTCCTAAAACAATCAAGGTACATTACTTTCTAGCTTCTTAGAAACAGAGAATTGACTTCAGAAAATGATAGGTTAGTTCTGCTTTGTTTTTTTTTTTTTTTTTTTTTTGGTAGCCTCTTATCTATTTTTGATGTGCATAGGCCGTTCTCATAAGCAATTTATCTTTTTAAATCAACTCCTTCCTTGATGTATGTGCTAAGCTTCTTGGAACACCTCTTCAAGTAAGCCCTGGATTTTAAATGATGCTATTTCTCCCTCTCTGAGCCTACTCCTCCAAATAAAGAAACATGCGAAATAGCTTGTTTAATCACACGTGTTCATATTAATAAGGGTACTTAAATGTTTTTCCAAACCAATACAACAATATCTGGATTCACTACAAAAATTTCCTCAATCAATGTGAAATAATTTGGTACAATTCATCCAAAAAAAACAAAACCAATTAGTTGCCCGAGGGAAGCTAGTTCCCTCATCATTTTTGAGTACATAATTAAACCTAATATGCTAGAGAAATGGCAAGGCAATAAACCTACACAATGGGGCAACAGTTAAATGAAAATGAGTGACAAAGTAGAGGGGTAGAATCACGTGACTGCCGACAGCCAGTGGCACCCTCACTGGCAGGAACACACACAGGGTTTCGGAAGATTTGTTTATCAAGTCACGAGGATCAAAACCACTAACATCACAAGCTAGAAACTTGGGACTAATCCTACTTCCACTGTCCCAAACCAGTGAAGTGAGTACTTTTAGGTGCTACTTCATTATGGGTTTATAGTTTTGAGGGTGGGGCAGTGGTGTCGCTCTGGCTTAACCATACTCAAAAATATAAGCTGAAATAAGCAGTTGAAAACTCACAGGAGAGTATTTTTAAGTTTTTGTTTCATCCTCAACAAACTATCATTATCCTGGTGCACATGAAAACGTGTCACCAAAAAAAAAACACAACAGACAAAAAAAAAAATGCCAGCACTCAGCCAGGTGTGGTGGCTCACGCCTATAATCCTAGCACTCTGGGAGGCTGAGGCAGGTGGATTGCCTGATCTCACAAATCCGAGACCAGCCTGAGCAAAAAAGCAAAACCCCGGCTCTACTAAAATAGAAAAATCAATTTTTTGGTTTTTGGGCAAGAGGATCACTTGAACCCAAGAGTTGGAGGTTGCTGTGAGCTTTGACGCTATGGCAAGACCCAGAGCAACAGCTTAAGACTCTGTCTCAAAAAACAAACAAACAAAAAAACAGCACTCGAATCCAAAGTCTAGCATGTTAAATCACTCCACGAGTTCACTCAGTAACCAGGTATTTAATCATCTTATCTGGCTACCAGTTTTCCCCTCTAGATACGCAAAAGATGTTAGCCACGAGTGGAAGGTGCAGAAAAGAGACCAGCTGATATAAATGTAAATTAAATGCCCAATTTCAGGATGTCATAGCTCTATCACAGTTTTTCATTGAAATATTCATAAAATTTCATTTCATCTCCTTACACATTGAAGAGAACAAGCAGTAGGAAGGCTTATTCCTTAAGAGAATGAGCTGCCGAGACTAAAAAGTCTCGCTGCAGTGTGTTGTTCCACTAAACAGTAAAAAGCTTCATGAACTTTGAGTACAACTCTAAAATAAATATGCCGAGTAGGTTGAGCACACCCAAGTAAAAACAAGGTTACCTGACACTTAGGGAGAGTCAATGAAAATGCGAGTTCTTTAAAAGGAATTTGTGATTGGGGAGGATCATTTAGACCCCACGGTATTTTAGAATAGAGCCAGTTTCTAGGAGCTTCTGTTAATAGCTCCAGACTGGAGGGGGTGGAAAGCGTTGCTGTTTCCTTCTCTCACTGGGGAAAGGACATGCTGATCACAGGTCTGAAACGTGTCCGTCTGAGCAAGCCCGCTGGGCCCAGTGCTGGAGTGGCGAGCAGTGGCACCAGAATGAGTCTTCCTGGATCTGGCCAGAGCCCCCTGCCTCAGAGGCTGGCAAGCTCACTCATTCTCTGAACTACCAGCAGCACCTACACTCACCCCAACCCCAGTAGGTCCAAAATGCCTCTCGGACCCACCCAGGACCCAGCTTGATTCAGGCATGTTACACCCAACTCTCAGCCCCACATGGAGTGTGAAACCCACAGGTAAAGGGGAGCACTGGCCCTCAAAATACAAAAGCAAAAGGAAGCACACCCTTCCCTCTCCCTGCCCTGGACTCGACGGCCCCGCATGTACGTATCAGAGGGAGCCTGACACTGAGGCACACAGCAAGGAGACCGAGTGGGGCTAGTAATTTCCCCTCCCTCAATACAAAATACTCTGGTTATATAAGCAAAGACTTCTTGAAGTGACATTTATTGTCTTAAAAACTTTGGGTCTAGAATTAGTGGTGATGGTTGAACAAGTTTGTGAGTTTACTAAAACCGCTGACTTGTACACGCAGAAAGCTGGAGTTGCATGAGTCTTGCTCACACTGAACATAGACTTAAAAGCTCAACTATTCCATTCTTTCAAATCATGGAACATTCTGTCACATTTATTTTCAGGAGATTTCCCTAAGAATAGCTGTTTGCAAAATATTGCATTTAATTTAAATCCAGGCTCTCTGATGTCTTCTGGATGAAAATATATACTGACATGCCTCTTCACGCCTTCAGGGAATGGCGGAGGTGGTGGGAAGAAGGTCTCACCAACAGTTTCCATTAGAATTTTCATTTTTGTTATGTATATGGAAAAAGAGTTAAAGGAAAGTATCATCTGGGGACTCAGAGATGTATCGTCTGGGCTGAAGACAGTGAGCGTAAGCCCCATCAGGCATGTTAACTTTGGCTTGGTAGCTCTGCGGCCATCCCACTACCTCAGAAGTTATTTTCAGCAACATTCTAAGTGACAGGTGGCAACCTTGGCTCAAACACTGGATTTAATTTACTTTATCCTTGCTGGCTTTTTGCATCCTTCAGAGGACCCTCTCAATCTTCATCCAAGTAAACTGCTCCCACTAATCTTGCCACCATCCAATTAGACCAAATATCATATTTTCCTCATATTTCCGGTGTTCCCACACTTCAGTGCACTCCAGCTTTACAAACTAAGATTCTGTGTCCTTCATGAAATAAAAACACCCCCGGCAACATAAGCATTTGTTTTCATTTCCCGAGTAAGCTTTGCAATCCCTCACAAATCTGTGAATAAAATGAATCACAGAAAGTGAATCACATGCTCGAAGGGGGTTCATCATAATTAAGATTTGCCAAAACACAAACCTCCGGAGTGGTGCTCACAGGACCTTAAGATAACGTGAAAGTCACAGTTTGCTGCGGGGTTTGGAAACATTCCTGCATGCTTTGGAGGCAGGGTGTTTGCTAACCAGGGAAGATGAAATCAGCATGTGGTTCTGGGCGTAAGAAGGGGAAAACCCCACTCATCAGTTCTTGTGTCTTACCATTTAAAGTGCAACAAAACCGTAAATGCAGATTTTTGTTGGATAAACAGGTGTGTTGTAAGATTTCCATGACAGCTGGGCGTGCTGGTGCACCCTTGTAGTCCCAGCTACTTTGGAGGCTGAGGCAGGAGATTACTTGAGTCCAGGAGCGAGTCTGAGACCAACCTGGGTAAGAGAGTGAGACCCTATCTCTACAAAGAGAAATAAAAAGTATTTCCCGTGTTACAGGGTCAAGCACAATTGACCACTGTGGACACTGGGTACATAATGGGACTTAGGGTTATCTGTGGACAAGCAGGGTGGATGGCGCAGTGACTGACAGCACTTCTGTAGGCCTTTAGTGCTCAACACTGACAACATCTGTGGCCCTTCACTTCCCCAAATCAGATATAGCCTTGCTGTTCCCAGGACTCAGGGAAAACAAACTGCTAGCAGCAGCGATGCTTAATTCTGACAGTGATGTAAGAGAGGGAGATCTCTTTTCTCCTGGGTCACCAGTTATGCCACGGGCTCAATAAACAGAGGTTTACCAGGCTGGGCTAATCAGGAGAGCAGGATAGCTATCTAATTAAGGCAGTGAGCAATGTGGGGAGAGTTCGGAAAAAGATTCACATTAACCACAGAGAGGGACCGCTCGGCAACTGCTACTGAGTTAGGAGGAGCACAGTTTTTTACACCACACGGCCCCAGGTCGTCTTGCACACATCAGATGGCACAATCATTCATTTTAAAATTTGGTAGTATGCACAGAGTTTTGTTTTGTTGTTTTTTTTAAAATAAAAACTGTAAGAACTTGAAGGTAGGAACCAGTGGCTTCATCTCGGTATTATTATCCTTTCTATGGCACACAGGATATGGTCCCAGTTTTTACAAAATATTGCGAGCAGAGTCACGGCGAAGAAGGTGCCCAGGATGTGGAAGCGGCTCTTCATCATGGGTGAGATGAACTTGGCGATGGTTGACACGCACACTAAGATGACAGTCATGATGGCCAGGACCACGTTTATGCACTTCCCCAGGAGCACTTTGGCGTTCACCGTGTCTGTCTGCAGGGCCTGCTGCTCCTGCTGGTGGAGCTCCAGCTTAGAAATGCGGGTCTGGCACGATTCCAAGGCTTCCTGCGGGGCAAGAGGGAGAGCGAGGGTCAAAGGCTGTGGAGGTCACGGCAGCACACGAGCCCATGTCGGAAAGCCCGTGGCGGCAGCTTCAAACCTCTCACACTGACGATGACAGACAAGGGTGGAAACCAGAATCAGAGGCCATCTGCGGCTACTCACAGAACATGCATACACAATAATCACAACGTAAATTAGGAATCCTGAGTGAGCTTTTTGTCTTTACCTATTGTTGAAACAAAATGACACAGAATAAAACTGGTGGCCGTGGTGCCACGAGGGACAAACCAGAGTAGTGCGGCTCCCCTTTGTGACAGCTGATGAGCTCCCTTCAGCCACAGAGTGTGGGATCCCTACTGGCCAGTCCACATGGCCACTATGGCCGAGAGGCTCTGCGTCTCCTTCTGAAGACTGGTGAAGGCAGGCGAGGGAAGGAGATGGCCCACGGGGCAACGCTGCTCCGCCTGCTCTCTGCGCACTGGGGTGCTCAGGACTCTCAGATGGAGACTGCCTCCCCAGATCCAGTTACTCAGACACAGCTGACTCTGAGTGCATCCCCAGCTCAGCCGTCTCTTCTGAGACTGACTCATCTACCCATAGCCTCCCTGACACCACAGCTCCTCACAAGCCCCTGAAGGGCAGCACGTCCTGGCGCGATTCCTGCTGTGCACCTGCGCCAACCCTTCCCCCTCCACCTTCTACTTTTCTCAGAAAGTAACACCCAGTTCCTCATGCGAGAAGGCTGGGGGGCACCCCCGGATACCCCTCTCATCCAACCCAGCCCCCAGCTGCCATGGCGGCAGCCAATATCCACCTCAGTCAGTGCATTTCTCTCTCTTCCCTTGCTCAGCACCTCGTATGTCGCCACATCTCCTACCTGCAATAACCTGACATGAATTTCCTCACATACTCTTCTGTCCCCACCTGTGAATCCATTTTCCCCGTGGCAGCCCAAGCCATATTTTTAAGATGCACATTCGATAGGGCTCTTGTCCTCAGTACTTTCACATGTGCGAGGCCTGGGCTCAGCCACCCTCTCCTGCCTCAGTTAATGCTACCCTCTGTCCCCTCACAGTGCTCCAGCCAATACGGCTCTCTCCAAGTTCCTGAAAGGAGCAGGTACCCACCTCGGGCCTTTGCACATGCAGAGTGCCCTGTTTGAAATGTGCATCTCTGCCCCTCCGGCCCCTCTTCACCTGCAAATCTCCCTTCAGTTCTCACCTGATTGTCACACGTCTTCCCTGACCCACCAGATTAGGTCAGGTCTCCCTCCAGCTTTACTCCCCAGCCAAGAGACTGCATGAGGCCGAGGCCAGGGCCAGTGCCAGGCACGCAGCAGGTGCTACAACCAGCTGGTGCCACCAGCGGGATCCGAGGCTTGAGAAGGGGGCGGAAAGGACCTACCTGGAGGTACAACAATACAACGTACCCCCTTCGGTTCAATAGCCTGCCATCTTACTCATTTGCCAATGTGTGTGTGATCTATTAAAATGAAGGCAGTCATCTTTTCAGGTTTTAAATAAATATAATAGCTCCAACATTGATTTGCTTTTCTTCTGCTGAATATGCTCTATGGGCCAAAGAACAAGGTTCTCTGTTACTGTAGTAACTTTCATCATCCAAGGCTACTGACAAAAAGGATGAAACTTCTTCAGATCCTCACGTTCTAAAAAGTGCAGCTTTTCTACAGTAACAGGCATGTTCTGACAAATGGTGCGTTTTTTTTAACCTCTTGGGCCCAGGGTTTCCGCCATTTTAGGCGTGGCTCAGAAAAGGTGATAGAACAAGACAAAATATCAACATTTTAGGCAAATTCATTAACCTTAGATTGTATAGATGAATTACATGTACCATGGACTGATCACAGAATTGCCTTAGAACTGCTGCCAAATCTTTTACCAAGAGAAAAATACAAGAAAATTAAATAGTGAATTGCAAGGAATTTTACTCACAGCAGCAGATATTAAGCCCCATAATGTTTAGAATTTCCTTGGGTTCAGTATTTAAATTAGGGATGAGGACAGAAGAAAAGATTACCTTCAGACATTTTTAATTGGGACTTCAGGTTTAAAAAAACAAACAAACTCAGTTGTTTAAAGCAACAACACAATCATTATCTATCCACAGGCAACAGCCAGCATCGCCTATGCCACCTAAGCCAGCTCATCCGTTGGTATTACTCTGCCTGTAAGCACAGAAGAAAAGCCCAAGAAGCAAGGATGAAGTGAGCAGGCCCAAGTGTCAAAGCCCCAGGAATATGGCTGCTCACAAAGGTAATAAAAAGAATGGCGTGGGTTTATTTCTTCACTGTTTACGATGTGTCAGGCAAAAGTTTCAGTACTTTACATACATTCTTTCATTGAATCCTCCTGACAACCTTTGAGGTAGGGTTCATTAATATTCCCATTTTATAAGCGAGGAAACTGAGGCACAGAGAGCTAACTCATACAAGGTCACACAGAGAGCCAGGATTCTAAGCAACATGACACAGAAGATTCTCCAGTTATTTATACAGACGTCCGCTTAGCACCTCTGAGAGATAAACCAGAAAATGGTGAAATGAAGTGATATAAATTTCTGTGAAAGGCTGCAGAGAAGGAGCTCCCTTTATCTGACCTTTTCACTGCTAAAATGTTTCTTTAAAAAGGAAAAAAAAAATTTTTTTTTTTTTTTGTAGTTTTTGGCCCCGGCTGGGTTTGAATCCACCACCTCCGGCATATGGGGCCAGAGCCCTACTCCTTTGAGCCACAGGTACCACCCCCAAAAGGGAAGAACATTAACTCAAAGTATCCCCTAAATGAGAAAACTGTACGTCCAGACACCACCCAGTGACATCCAAGACACGTTCTAAAATAGAACGACCTAATCACCCCACTGTACTGTTCAGTGGGCAACATTCCACATTTAAATGGTTCAGGTTTCTCTAGCCCTGGTGAAACGCTAACCCAGAGGAGAGCCAGAAATTCCCAAGTGTCTTCTGTGCCGCGGTCTCTGGAGGAAACACTTCCCATCAGCTCCACCACTACCGTTCCCAGAATTTGTCCAAGGAGGCGTCTGGGAATAGCAAAGGCTCAGCCCTTGACACACAGTGAAATAAAATGTGAGCAGTTGAAACTCCAGCTCACGCACCGCAGGAACAAAGTGTGTTTCAGTTTTCTCCATCATAAAGAGGGGCTCCAACTGCCAACAGCCTTCACTCAGCAGAAAAAAACAACCCCATCCACAAAGAAAATTCATAAAAATGAAGCTGAGCATTATTTGAAGAGTACATTTTTTTAAGGCAATCAAGAAGCCTGGGGTTGTTTCACTACAGGCTGGCACTGCGTTGGGAAACGCTGGGACACATCTCTGCTCACAGGAATCCTTAAAAACCTACCCAGTTGCTACCCTCCCGGGACACGTCTCTGCTTACGCTGATCCTTAAACCCACCCGGTTGCCACCTTCCCGGGATACACATTCACACTGATTCCTGAAGAATGACCGAGATGACCTTGTTCAGGCCACTCAACATCTCTGTGCCTCAGTCTCCGGATCTGAGAGGTGGGGATAACAACAGGACCTACCTTAACAAATCGCTGAGGGTGAACTGGGAAAGAAAGAGACCTAACGTGCTTTGTTAGTTTGGCACACAGTATACATGGAAGGGTCTAAAATTCTTGCCAACAGGAAAGTGACCATTTTAGAGATGAGCAAACAGGCTCAAAGCTTGCTCGGGGCCACACAGCAGGACAAACGGCAGATGTGTCACCACTAAATGATGGACTGCCCCAGCGTCCACGGCCTGCTGGGCATATGTCTGAACTTCTGTGGCTTATAGGGTCTGTGCCGTGCAATCTGGCCCTTGTTCACGCTGTCCTGAGCCGTTTGCCAGCTGACCTTCTCTGGACTTTGCAACTAGGCTTCTTGAAGGCAGGGTGTGTCTCATTTTTAAGTTTTAAAAATTTTGGTAATGAGGGGCTTCAAGTACATAATAAATACTTGTTAACTGATTTAGGGAGAACGTACACAGAGCACAGCCTCTTAATAATGACCGGAACACACACTGGTGGCTGATGGAGAGAACATGTGCAGAGAAAACATTTTGCCTCGTGTGCCAGGAGTCCCTTAGAGCTCAGGGGTGCTGTGCCTAGTCTGTGAAACGAAGGAATGTGCAGGAAGGGCCAGGGCGTGCACCTAACCAGGAAGGGACAGGCACCTGGATGTCGCGCGCCCGCTCGTGGGCCTGGTAGGCCACCTTCTCCTCGATGCTGGCCAGCTCCTGCTTCAGGTTGGCTGTCTCGTGCTGGTGCAGGTCCGTCAGGTCATGCAGCTGGCCCTCCAGTCGCTCGTACCTTTACAAGAAATGAGCCCATTCTGAACATGGCATCGCATAGGTCTTGGAACAGCACATTCTAGAACAACGTCCTTTTTATCATAATATGGCAATGCCCTTTGGGTTGTTTTCCTCCTTTGGCAGTTTTTCCAAAAGACAAAGTCTAGCTGTGGGGAACATGATGTTGGACCACACCAAATCCCAGCTCTGGGAAGGACTGGTCTCTGCAGTCTCAGTGCTCCGTTCTCACTGCTGGACATGCACACAAACCCAGCCTGGCCTCTGTGCCCATGTCAGACTAGCACCTTAGCCGGCTGCAGGGACAATGGGGCAGACCTGGCAGGGCCAGTCAGGAGACGGGGCCCTCCAGGATCCTACCAGAGTTTGGGCCCCACATTACATAAAGGTTCATGGCCAGAGATCCCACGAGGAAAGAGACATGGTTTCGGTGTCATCCTCTCCTCTGGGCCCGATTCCATCACTACCACACTCAATGTGGTTTTCAGTTTTTGGAACTTCAGTGCCAGTAAGAGGATCTGTCTAACATGTGAAGTCTTATCATGTCTATTTTGCAACAGGATGCACTATTTTAGGAAGGTGCATTAGCCTGGAATGTCTTTGATCAATGCCAGTTTTAGATTCTTATACAGGTCCCCCAAGAGAATCTTTTTTTAAAAAGAGGCAAAAACAAAAGAGATTTAATGATTATTTTCAGGCATCATTTCATAGGTGCCAAATGTTGCTGCTGATGTAAAGAAGCTTTTGGTGAATGAATGTGCCTATATCACAGGGATCACAAATATTACCGTAGAACCAAAGAAAAAGAACTGTCCTAAACTTAGGTAAACGGGTATTTGTAACTTGGGACAAAATGTGCATCCATCCAACAGTGCTGTATCCCAACTGTTTGGATGAAATTAGAATTAATATTTCCTAAAAAAGATGTGACTTAAAAAACAGCTCTTGTGTGACAAAGATATCACAGTCAAACATACATATGAAAAGTTTAAAAAGCTGTTTCATAAAATGAGTTTAAAAAGCCACCTTTCTAAATTAATACATGTATAAAATCACACGTCAATTATAAAACAATGTATAAGCTAAATTTAAAAGGTCATTGTTAAGCTGGGTATGGTGCCTCGTGCCTGTAATCCCAGCACTTCGGGAGACCATGGCAGGAGGTTTGCTTGAGGCTGGGAGTTTGAGACCAGCCTGAGCAGCACAGTAGGACCCTGTCTCTATAAAAATTAAAAAATTTAGCCAGGTGTAGTGGTGTGTTCCTGTAGTTCTAGATACTTGGGAGGCTGGGGTAGAAGGATCACCTGAGCCCAGGAGTTCAAGCTACAGTGAGCTGTCATCACTCTACTACATTCCAGCCTGGGTGACAGAGCAAGACTCTGTCTCTTAAAATAAATTAATTAATTACATTTTACAATATGTCATAGGCATTTCACTATTATATCCATATTCTTAGAAGTTAACATGTTGAGGAAAATGGGGGAAAAAAATCATCTCATCTCTGGGCATACACACTTTTTTTTTTTTAAGAGACAGAGTCTCACTTTGTCACCCTTGGTAGAGTACCGTGGTGTCACAGCTCACAGCAACTTCCAGCTCTTGGGTTTAGATGATTCTTTTGCCTCAGCCTCCGGGGGAAAAAAATCATCTCATCTCTGGGCATACACACTTTTTTTTGTTTTAAGAGACAGAGTCTCACTTTGTCACCCTTGGTAGAGTACCGTGGTGTCACAGCTCACAGCAACTTCCAGCTCTTGGGTTTAGATGATTCTTTTGCCTCAGCCTCCTGAGTAGCTGGGACTACAAGCCACTCGCCACACCCCCCAGCTATTTTTTTGTTGCAGTTTGGTTGGGGCCAGGTTTGAACCCCCACCCCCGGTATATGGGGCTGGCATACTACTCACTGAGGCACAGGTGCTGCGTAATACACACTTATTAATAAGCTATGAGCTCGTGAAAGCCAGCCTATAAAACACTTTGCTACATGTACTTTTAAAATTAGCTAATACAACCTACAAGACTTTAATTTATGCTTTAATCTTTTTTAAATTTAAATTTTATTTTTTGTAAAGATGGCACCTATTATTTTCGATAATTTTGTGCATAAAACGAAATTTGTGTCAGGTACCTATATGTGGAACTTTTTCACTTGTGACATGTTGGCACTCAGAAAGTTTCGGATTTGGGAGGATTTGGATTTCAGATTTTTGGATTAGGGATACTCAACCCATGTTGGTGCTTTCCGATCTGTATTCATATTCACTGAAAACACAACCTTTGGCATAGAAAGAATGCCAACAGAAAACTCTGAAATACCTGTATCTCTCTTCCTGCAGCGTCTGAGAAATAAAACCGTACTCTCTCTTAAACTGCACCTTCAGTGCCTCAATGTCCTCGGCCAGCTGTGCCTGGGTGTCTTTGATCTCCCTCAGCTCTTCCAGGATCACGGTGAGCTTCCCCTGGCTGTCCAGCGTGCCGGCCCCCCCAGCCCCGAAGGACTGGTTCCCATTACTGTCAGCTGAGCCTGATGTGCCACTGGAGCACTCGTCGTCACTGCCATACTTGGGTTTGTCCATGATGGTGGCACTGCCCCCATATCCCCGGGCACTCGCCTCAGGCCTAAACTCCTCTAAGGAACTTTTTAAGTGAGCGATGTTGTCAGCACTGCCAAACTTATTCCGGATCAAGTTGGCGAACTCTCTGGACTTGTTGAACACAAACACGGGGGGAGTGAGGGACACGCCGGGCATGCCCGACTTACTGCTCTCCATGCTGTGGGGCGCAGTCCGAGATTTCACGTGGGCATCTTTCAGAGAGTGGTGTATGTCCTTCAGGCGGTCTTTGGAAATGTCCTTGGAGCTCCTGGGGGCTCCATTCTGTTCGAGCTCTCGGAGCTTTCTGTGGTACTGCTCTAGCTTCTTCTGCAGCTGGGCGATGGAGTGAGCGGACTTCTGATTCTTCTTCTCAAAGACTTGCTTGATGCGTCCAGCCTGCTGCTTGTCCGCGCTGCTAACTAGTTTTAGATACTCGGCAACATTCCCATCGCGGGATGTTTGCTCGATTTTTATCTGCTCTGTTACCTTTAGAATTTTTTGTTTCAGACTGTCTGCAGTGAGTTTGACCTTGTGGAAGTCCAAGATGCCATCTGGTACGTCAAAGTTGAGGTTGGTGTCTGACCCCCCACGGCGTATGCTCAGGGGCAGGCTTAAGGTATTCATGTCATGGCGTTCTACCTGAAGGAGACAGCAAAGAAGCACGTTCAAATCCGAAGTCAAAGGGACAATTACTATGATTAAATCTGTGCACACTGACGGCGCCCATAGCACAGTGGGTAGGGCGTCAGCCACATACACCGAAGCAGGCGGGTTTGAACCTGGCCCCGGCCTGCTAAACAACCATGACAACTGCAACCAAAAACAGCCAGATGTTGTGGCGAGCGCCTATAGTCCCAGCTACTGGGGAGGCTGAGGCAAGAGAATCTCTTAAGCCCAAGAGTTAGAGATTGCTGTGAGTTGTGACGTCATGGCACTCTACCAAGGGTGACACGGTGAGACTCTGTCTCAAAAAAAAAAAAAAAAAAATCTGTACACACACAACAAACACACGTTAAATCCCAGATTTTCAAATTATAAATTTCACAAGACAAAACCTCCCAACTACTCTCAGATTGAATACAGGACAGCCCAATTCCTTCCTGTATCCGTCTCACTAACTAGCTATGAAATTCAGATCTCCCAGCGTATCCAATTTTCTGTGTGATGAGATGGCAACTGTCTGCTCCCAGGGAAGAAAATGCAAAACAGAATGAGGTCACCCATCAGCCCTGGTTTCCAAAGTGCCTAGGTAACTGGGACGCCTGCAACACCCCTTCACTGGGAAATCTGTCATTGTGGGAAATGTATCCAATTCATAAAGCACTTATTTTAACAGAAGAACAACTTTTTTAAAAAGAAGAAAGAAGAAAAAGACACTAGCAGGTACACCGATCAACACAAGAAAATTTATTTTCTTAATGGTCATTAAACAGATGCAACAGGTTATACAGTGCAAGATTAATTTTAATAATTGGATAACACCACACTAATTTTTTGAAGAAGGCAAAACAACAATAATACTAAGACCACATGAAACAGATTTCTCATTCAAGGGTCAATTAAAAAATTACAAAGTAGCACCAGGCATTCTGGTGAAGGGTGGCATGTACTCTAACAAAGAAAGGCAGAAACAGCTTCTGTGGCTGCTTCCCCTGGGCTGTCTTGCTTGACCTTCAAGACTGTGCTAGGCAAAGAACATGCCAAGTCCATAAACATGCAGAAACCAAAGGCAAAGGAACCAGTATTTGAACCCAAGTCACCCTAACTATAATCCTTATTCCATATCAGGTCATTCTGTTATTAAATTGTTAGGGGATAAGAAAATGGCCTTTTTTTGGTAGAGTTTAAACACAATCTCCAAATAATGATTCATAAGATCTAAACTGAAGCATCTCATTTGTCAAGTTACCATCCCTTTCATTAAATAATGCCTTGACATGAAGTCTCAACAGAAATCGAATGGGAGGCAAGACACTCATTAGCACAAGTTACCCTTCATTTAGGGACTAGAGGCTGATGGAAAAAATCAGTAAGGAGCTGACAGACCTCACACTGGGTGACCCAGACTCAACAAAGACCATTTCCAATGCTGTGTATTGACACTTTGCTACATGTTAATCCTACCCAGTGCTTCATTCCAGAGGGGGTGCAAAGGCAGAGCCAGACGCAATCCCTGTAGGCAGGTCAGGCCTTCAGCGCTGACACAGTTTGTGGACAGTATTACACAGTTTGTGGACAGTATTATCCGGTCCGTCTCTTCCCAAGCACAATTTTGCCAGGAATGAGACACTGGTTGCTTTATCTGGCAGAAGAGCATCACATCGTTAAGACCAGAAGGAAATAAATGCCCAATCACTATAAGACTAGAAGATAGTCTCTACAGAAAAAGGATAAAAGAACTGTGACTTCACTTGGTCAGGAAGGAAGGAGAGGAGTAGGTGTGCACGGTGGTGCCTGTGGTTCAGTGAGTAGGGTGCCGGCCCCATATACGGAGGGTTGCAGGTTCTAACCCAGCCCCTGCCAAACTGCAACAGAAAAATAGCTGGGGGTTGTGGCGGGCGCCTGTAGTCCCAGCTACGTGGGAGGCTGAGGCAAGAGAATCGCTTAAGCCCAAGAGCTGGAGGTTGCTGTGAGCTGTGATGCCACGGCACTCTACCAAGAGAAGAGTGGACAAAATGAGATTCTATTTCTAAAAAAAAAAAAAAAAGAAAGAAAAAGAAAAGAAAAGAAAAAGAGGGTGTGCGGTAACCTGCGAGTCCTTGAGGGATGACCATAGGAAGCTCACAGACTCAATGAACTGTGGCTCATTAGCGAACCCAAACAGCAATGGGTTCAAATTATAGCAACAAAGAAAGAGTGCACTAAACTGAGAACTGTTCACTTAGGACAGACAGGGCAATTAATGGTAAGTGTACAATCACCGGGGCTGGAGACATCATATTTGATCATGCTTCTCTGCTTTTAGAAACTTTCTCTGGCTTCCTAAGGCCTCCCCAATGAAACAGTATGATCTGGCCACTGTAAGAACCCAGGTTACCTTTCAGGTCTCACCTCACACCTTAAGAATACTATTCATCTTCAGTGAACCATACAATCCTAAGTTCCCCAAATGTGCATGAATTTTCTGTGGATTTTTTTTTTTTGGTATACATGATATTTGCAATGCCTGCCACCCATCCACTGTTACTTCATAAAAATCCCACATATTCTTCAAAATCCATTGTTTGTTTCTTGAGATAGAGCCTCACTTTGTCGCCATCAGTAGAGTGCTCTGGCATCATAGCTCACAGCGACCTCAAACTCTTGGGCTCAAGCAATGTTCTTTCTTCAGCCTCCCAAGCAGCTGGGACTGCAGACGCCCATCACAACACCTGGCTGAGACACAGGGTCTCGCTCTTACTCAGACTGGTCTCCAACCCCTGAGCTCAGGCAATCCACCTACCTCTGCCTCCCAGAGTGCTGGGAATACAGGAATGAGCCACTGCACCGACCTCTCAAAATCCTTTTCAAATGCCCCTTTCTCCATGAAGTTTTCCTGGTCCCAGTGGAAGCTATCTCTCCTCTCTGTGATATGCTCTGCTGCTTTGGGCTTACCCTGTGGCAAGGCTTCACTTTCCTCCTGACCACACGCCCTGTGTACTTTCACCCTGGTAGACTTACATTCCTTCCTGGAGGGAAGGGATGATGTCATAGTTGTACCCAATCTGATTGCTGGTGCTAACCTTGCTCACAGCAGGTTGCCAGTAACTGTTTGGTGAACTAAGGTGACATCATCCTTTATTCCAAGAAGCCTACACTGAAATCATTTAAGATATGTATCAATTGAATCAAAAAATGACTCTGGAAGTTCTGCCCATATAGTCCTGACAATTCCAGATACAGAGACGGTTTCCTGATACTACCTAGATAATAAATCCTGTACCATTTTAAACTGATTCAACTAAACAAAGATTTTTCTGAGCATCAATATATAATAAGATATACAAATACAAATTCGAACTTGAAGTGTAATTTATTATACATTCAGAAACAAGCATATTTAGTAAGCATAAAAAGTCAATGAATTTTTACAAACTGAACACATTATGTAACCAGTGGCTAGAGAAACAGAGTAGAAGTGGCCCTTGTGTTCCCTTCAATCACAACCACATCACCCCCACCTCCAAGGCTAATGATGGTCCTGACGTCCAACACACACACCCTTCTGGCCATTTTCTGCTCAGTGTGGTTTGTAGCTTTCATAAGAACTTAATTTTGCCCTCCTAAAGCTCACAAATAGTATCAGATTAAGTTACAAAAAAACCGCTAGGCACTCCCTACCTACAAGTCCACTAGGACTTCTGGCGATAGAAAAGGTTTTACACTTTACCTTACTGAACTGAGTATTAAATCCGCACCTGCTCTTCTGGCTTTGATTCTCCACCAGCTGCCTAACTGTAGTCTGGACCCAGCAAACCTCGTTCTCCCTCCCACAGCCTGACAGGGCAGGACAGCCTCGAACACACAGGAATGTTTACCCACAGAGGCAGGATTGACTCCTGGCTTACTTTAAAGTCGTAGCAATGCTTGGCATGTCCTCAAGAGTCCAGGTTGGGGGAAGCAACCGCATTTAAAGCCCACATCAATCAATCTCACTGCTTGTTGGCAAAATCTCAGTTAAAAACATTGGATGAGGGTATAAAGCTGGAACGACTGCTGGGCTGCCCATCTCGTCCTTTTACAGCCCTAGCATGGCGTGGAAAATAGAGCCATACCACGTCACACACCCCTAAGTTGTCTGAACACAAACTGCAATCACGTTGGGGGGGGGGGGGGGCCGTCCTCCATTCTTCATTTAACCTGAACTTGGCTCTGAGCCCATAAAGTATACTACACAGTGTGATCGGTTTCAGGGTTAGGACGTGGGGAGGAGGATGAGGGTTCATGGATCACCTGGTGTCAACAGCATAGTGAGTACTACGTATGGGGGTCAGGAGACGGTGCTCTCGTTTCGCCCCTGGTGTTTACTAGCTATGTGTTCTTGAGTATATGGCGTCACATCTGTGGGCTTCCATTAATCTATGGCACAAGGAGACAGAACAAGACAATACACAACTAATACTGCAAATTCCAACAAATACAATCCAAGCTATGGCTACTGTGAGGCAGTACTGAGCAGCAGTCACGACCGAGGGCTTGAGACAGACTGCTTTGGTTCCATCTTGGCAACATTCTTAGAAGATGTGTGGCCTTGGAAAAATGACTTAACTTTTTTGGGCCTCAGTTTCCTTTCCTGAAAATGGAGATAATGATTCTTCAAAGAGTCACATGGTGAAGAATAAATGAGATAATGCGTGTAAAGTGCTTAAGACCTCCTGGCACACAGAATGGTTTCAACAAGTGTTTGTTACTGTTACCATCCAATTTTGTTTTAAAATGTACCTAAATTCAATTTCATTTTAAAACGTATGTAAAAACTGAAGGGGAAACAAGCTCTGAAGTGTTAACCTTTGCACCCTGGGATGGATTGTCCAGAGTCATTCTTTTATATTTTCCCATTTCAAAAAAAAAATGAAATGTATTACTGTTTTGGCAGAAGAGATCTTGATTTTAAAAATAACTGCTAGCCTCTTTCAGTTCTCCTGCAATGACTTGGCTGTTCTTACCTTTGTTGAAGGGCAGACCCTCAGCATTCTAATAAAATGCCATTCCTAATTGTGCTTTCCTTCCGGCAGCAGAGACATTTCCATTGTCACCTCAGTGTTCTGGAACAAAGGCGGAGGAAAAGCCAAAGTCCTGGACAGACATCAAAATCTGACCCTGAGTCATCTCTGTAATGAACCAACCCTCCAGCACAGCACCCAAGATAGCCCACCTAACAAGGCGGATGCGTCCTCACTGGCCGAAAACTCCAGAGAGAAGGATAATTGAAGGGACACTACCCATGTCCCCGTGAAACAAAACTGAAGAGGCTCCCGTGCACGTCCATGCACTCAGTGAAAGATGTGGACTGAGACAGGAGTCCTTTGAGGCTCTGGGGGCGGATGCAAGGAGCGGCCAAAATGTGTGCACAGATGACAACGGCCTGCTTAGTTCCAAGGCCAGAGACAGTGTGCTTTTGCTTAACGAAAGGCTGTCTGAGCTCAGACAGAAGAAAAGAATATTACTTCCAAGACTATAGGTACTTCAGAGTACAGGTGAGCGCAGATTTACACACAGGCCCATAGGGTCTGCACGTTCAGTGCCTGAAGGTTTTGACGAGTCTGTGCGGCCTCCGTACCCATGTCAGTATCAATGACATTCTTCACTGTTCATCATTTTAAGCTGAATTCTACTTCAGATCCAGAGTCGAGCCTGTTCTTATGGTATGTGTTAGAATGTGCTAGGCTTTGCCGTGGTGTCAGTGTCAAAATCTCAGTGGCTTTTAAAAAAAGGTTCATATTGCTTGCTCAGGCTAAATATTGCAGCGAGTCAGCTGAGGGACCCAGGCTGGGCTGGTGCTGCTTCTACCACCTGGAACTAGACGAGTGAGTGGTCCTCTGGCTCTGACAGACCTGCCTCCGAGGAGACACACGGGGCTCCCTCCACTCATTACACTGGCCCTACCTAACTTACAGGGGACAGGGAAGGACAGTACTGCTGTATGCCCAGTGATGTGTGAAGTATCTTATTTAATTGCAAAAAACTCTCTGAGGTAGGTTCTACTATTATTATTATCTTACAGATGAGAAAACTAGGCACAGAGAAGTTAAATGAACTGCTTGGGGGCATACAGCTAGTAAGTGGCAGAGCCAGAATGGACGTGTGTGGATGGTCTCCAGAGCGCTTTCATTGCGAGTCAGCCACTGCGCTGAAGTTTGTGATGCATTCATGTATCCTTCACACCAACCCAAGACTTAGAAAGAGTGTGTGTATTCCTTGAAACCTGTGGATAATAAAGAGCATAATTGGGGCTCTACTCGGGTTTATGCAACGAGCAAGACCATACAAGCTCAGCCACTGACCACGTGAGAACCCATGCTGGAATTTTCCTGACATGGTCATCCAGATTTGTATGGACACCCTGGGTGTGATTTAGACTACTCAGTCAGAAAATCCTCCCTCAGGCTGAACTTGAAATTAGCATCTCTGTACATTCCTATCAATAGCCCTGGTGTGGTTTCTCAGAGACACACCAGGCAGGTTTGGTAAAGTCCATAAAACCTCTTCTTCTTGATCCATACTTTAAAATATAAACCATGATTTAGGCCAAATAATATTGATAAGGATCAAAGAGCTTACTGCTTTTACTGGAACAATGCCTAAGCATTTACAAGCACTAAGAGAGAAATGAGATAGAAGTCAAAGGAAAAACAAAAAAGGAACATACAGGCCTGATGGAGAAGCCAGCCATGTTTCTAGGGACCTCCCAAGGGTGCCTTCCCTTCCCTATGCCGGGTGGCACAGCAGGGAGGGGGTCCTGCTCAGCCGGGCTCTAAAGGAGTCCCCTTTGTCTGTTCCACCACTAATACACAGGACACTGCTAGCCCACCTTGTGGTCACTTGATATGTGCTTGCGAAACGTCCATGCACTCAGTGACTATGGAACCCGGAGAAGAAAACCAGAACACCAGACCCTAGCCTCGGTTTTCATGCTAATGGAGTAATCTGTACCAGAAAATAACTCTGGAAGCTTGATAAACGTCTTTGGCATCTGTACTAACCTCTTTGACATCTGTATTAATACATTCATGTGGACATCTACAAATAATGTTCTCTGGAACAAGAAAGACACTTTCCCTCACCTTATTCTGGAAAGGAAAAATCTTAAACCTCTTCACGTGGTATCCTGAAGGACATTTTCTTAGTAAAATATTGTGGTGACGTGTTTGTTTCTAATTTGTTTAAGACAAGAAACATTTCCTTTCACAGCTCGAGTCTGATGATAGTACACGCTGAACTTTGAGTGAGTGCACCATGTTCTGCACTGGAACTGAATCAACAGCTTCATCACAAAGGCCTGATGCCCCCAATGCCCCCTTCTTCCTCTCTAAGCATCACTGACAAAAGCAATTCTGTCACGTCAAAAGTTCTACTTCCTGTGTGCAGGTAAAATAAAATCTTGTTACTCTGCAATTAAGAATTGTGTGGAACCCAGGCCAGAATGTATATACCTCTGATAGCCAATCCTTTCTCCAGACGCTGCAAATTAATAGTGTGAAGGAGCTTAGGCAATGCTTAAGATTCTCAAAAGCAAATTCTTCAAGCATCCTCAAGCACTTACAAACACTTGATACTGTAATTAGAAACAATTATCTTCTCATTAAGTCTCTACTAGGCAACGGTGGTAATCTACTTTGAGATATAGTTCTTCAAAATAGCTTATTCCTCACTTTCAAGTAATACAAACTAATCTCTTACAAAATTAGTCTGACCTGGTAAAGATGCACCACATACTCAGTCTACATGAGAATTAAATTAAAGGAGGGGGAAAAAGCCAGATTTAGAAAGATTATCTCTGAAAGGGGAGAAGGGGAAGCCTATGGTGATGACAACTGATCAATCTTCTTATGCTGCACACCAAGTAAGGTGGGATAGGAAACCCCTCGAAACCCCTTACCCTTGCTTGAAAGAAGGAAGTAAAGTAGCTAAAACAAAAATTAAGGAACAAGAGTAGCCGCCCGTGTGGCCCTGCAATTATTGCCTGACCCATTGTTCAGAGTAAAATTGTTTCCCTACCCGGTCTTGTGATCTGTGACTGCTGTAAGCGCAAGTGCTGTAATGCTGTTTTTTAGCTTCTGTAACAATGACGAAAGTCAGTTGCTTGCTTGCTGGCGGGACTGCACGTAGTCCCTGATAGTATAGATAATTTACCCTATATAAACCCTTTCCCTTTCACGGCCAGTACTGTTCCCTCTGTATCATATAGAGGGGCAGTTGCTTGGCCAACCTAATAAAGACTCCTAAATTGGCATCAATTAATTGGCGTCCTTGGTGGTCTTAATCTCGCACTCTGTAATACAAGGACAGGTCAAAGACAGCCACAGTGCCAGCCACAGTGGGGGAGGGGGAGGGCACTATCTGGAATGTGAGGTGACACCCAGAGAGGGCTGTTTCTAAAAAAAGGAAGAAGCCCTGGGGACCCCATGTACCTCAAAATGAGCAAGGAGAGTGACCCCTTAGTTATCTGCCCTCCCGTCTCCAGGCCTGGCAGCCTAAAACCTTCTTGAAGGAAGGGTTCACAGTTCCTTTTCGTGGGGACAAGGGGACAGTGAACTCTAAACACGGAACAAATGTCCATAGAGGCTTTTAAGCTCCTAACTTGGAAGAGAAGAAAAAAACAGGTGAGCAAAAGCCCTTGGGAATGAAACGTAAGCCCTTTCAGGGCAGAGGGGTGTTTCTGGAAACTTTCCTACACAGGCCCTTGTTCATTCACAGAGGTTTCTGGCAGTGTCTGTCAGTAAAAGCTCCCCAGGAAAGAGGGCAGGAGACCACCTTATGCTGAAAGAACCACCCCAGGACAAAACAAGTCTCCAAGGTCCTCAGCCAGTGAGCAGAGGGTCTCCCTGCTGCCCGAACTGATGGGCCAGTCTTCTCTGATTCCTGTAACAGTTACTCACTTCCTCCTTTCCCCCCAAAACCCACAGGATGGGAGCTCCCGGGAGGAGACAGTGCTTAATCTAAGTTTCTGGGTAAGGGTCACAAAAGCAGCCCTTGTCCTGCAGAGCTGCCAGCACCTCCAGTCTGAATGAGCTCTCTGAGGGGTGTCAGTGCCCCTCAGACACACGACACTGACAACTGATGTGACGGATCAGGCATAGACGGTGACCTGCCCCAGCAGTTAAGACCTTCAGAGCTGGAAGGATCCTTAGGGACCTCGCCTGGCCCCATGCCCATTTTGAAAAGCAGCAAAAAACTTTTTATTCTAATCCATGCGCTGTTCAGTATAGATGCCCTATACAAAGGGGAAAGTACTGTGTCTCCTAAAGCACAGCTTTCTGAATAAGCAAGTGAATATAACAGGGGTGCGTCTATGAGGTAACAATCAAGTTTCCCTTTTTGCCTTGGATGCTAGGGAATCCTGAATGGCACTTAGGGTTAACTGTCAGATCTGGTGATCAGCCTATTGGTTTCCTCCTCCTTTTTTGACTTCTGGGTGTTAGTGCTACTTTATATTTTCCATACACCTTATCATAATCTGACCCGTAGTGGAAGAAGGCAGGTGTACTTTAATCTACAGACGCTGGAGACATCACCCTGCGGGGGGGACGAACACCACACGCACACTCCCATAGGGAATACGGGCAGCATGGTCAGACACATCCAGCTCATAACTGGCACAGCTACTCCCTACTCCCATCCCCAAGCACTCAAAGGTACACCAGGGTCACAACATGGCTGTACTTGGAAAAGTTGCTACATAAGACTGAGCCAGGAAACAGCATTTGGCACTGGGCCCCAAAGTACCTTCCCAGGTAATTTTAACCCTCATAATTAAATTACTCTTTGCAGGTCAGGCTTTAATTTAGTTTTGGTACTACAGCACACCCTACGTCCTAGATGATTGGTAGTACAGAATTCTGTGATCCTCAGACTAGAACACAACTAGCTATCAGACTGGGCTGAGAAACAACATAAGCTGTTTTGAGGGAGTAGAAAAAAATTTTATCTATATATATTTCTTTCCCTTTTGCAACACTGAAGCTACTTTTTTTTGAAGCTGCTTTTGAGTAGTTTCTAATATCAGCCAGTAATATTATCACTAAGTGGCAATTATAATTTAAAAGTTACCTTTAGTTTTATGAAAACAATATATAGCATTACAATTAAAGAAAAAAATTGACCATTAAAAGTATATTCAGGCCAGGCACAGTGGCTCATACCTGTAATCCTAGCACTTGAGAAGGCCAAAGCAGGAGGATCATGTGAGCTCAGGAATTTGAGGCCAATCAGAGCAAGAGTGAGAGTAAGACCCAATCTCTACAAAAACAGAAAGAGCAGCTAGGTTCGGTGGTGCGCACCTGCAGTCCCAGCTACTGGGGAAGCTAAGGCAGGAGGACTGGTTAAGCCCAGGAGTTGAAGGTTGCCGTGACCTTTGAGGATGCCACTGCACTCTAACCTGGGTGACAGAGTGAGATTCTGTTCTCCCCCTCCCCCCCAAAAAGGAACAGGAGAACCCTCTAAGTTGCCCAGCCAAAGGACTGTAACAAACCGGCCACCATACACAGGTGTTCAACATAAGGAACGAGGCCTACTGTACTAATAAGTATACGAGGTGCATGTCCAGTCTCTGAAAATTAGGTCAACTTAAGGAGGTGGTCAGCTATGGAGGTTAGTACAGTACCTTTTTCTCATATGGAAAAACAGCCTTTCTCTGAAGTTCAAATGAGGATCTTCAAATGAGGCCATCATCATAAAAACCCTAATTTCCATGGGCTGAATAAAATTACGTTTTTAAAAGACAAACCAGACCACGCCATGTTGCTTCGTAAGAATTTTCTGAGATACCATCTAACTCCAGTGACAATGGCCCACATACAAGGTCCCAAAGCAAGATGCTGGCATGTGTCCAAAGAGAAGGGAACATTCTTGCACTGTTGATGGGGTACAAACTAGTACAGCTCTGTGGAAAAAGAAGAATGGAGATTCCTACCATTGACCATGCAACCCCATTACCAGGTATCTCTGTCCAAAGAGGAGAAAGTGTGGAGAAAGAAGAATGGAGATTCCTAGCATTGACCATGCAACCCCATTACCTGGTATCTCTGTCCAAAAGAAAAAAAGACATTTTACCACAGGGACATTGCAGTCCGAGGTTTATAGCAGGTGAGTCCACAATCGCAAAGACTTTTTGGGTTGGGGGAAACAACCCAAGTACCACCACTCCCCCAACCCACACTCCCACCCCCGTGAATGGATTAATAAACTGTGGTATATGTATACCATGGGATATTATTCATCCATAAGAAGGAGATTTTGCATCTTTTGTAACAACCTGGACCTTGGAGAACATCCTCCTAAGTGCAGTATCACAGGAATGGAAAGACAACCACCCCGTGTACTCAGTACTAAATTGAGGCCAGTAGAGTAGTAACAACTACAGGCTCACTGGAGAGAAAAACTTAGTTGAATTCAGGTATGAGTGGGGAGAAGGAATCCGGTGGGGGCCACTCAACAGGTACAATGCACTGGTATGTGGCACACTTCCCGGGAGAAGGGCACAGCTACAACTCAAGACTTTAACCTTACAAATGGCAAATTGTGTAACCTGATCATATCAACCCTCATATTAACCTGAAATTTTACTTAAAGTTCCCTTAAGTAAATACTTAAAGAATGCAGGGCCTTCTTGATGAGGGCCCTGTCCTAGCCACATCCCGGTAGCTACGCCCATCATGTTTTGGGCACATCTATGTACGGCCACCAGAGCAAGGCGAGGGCTTTGCATACGCTCCCATTTAATCCTTGCAGCTCCATGAGACTAGGTGCCCTTGGCTCCGCTGTACAGATTTGAAAGTTGGAGCCATCAAATGAATCGTGGTTACAGCTGGGATGACAAAGGGCCAGGATCTGGATCAATGACGGGCTTTTCACCTTCATCTTATTCTATTTGTCGGATCAGTCAGCCTCCCCTGAACACTTCATACATTTTCCTGTTTCTGGGTAGCTCCCACCCTAGTCTGGCCTCCTTCTCAATTTACCTGTCACAGGCCAATGTAAACATGGCCTCTTCCACAAAGGTCTCCCGCTCCCCCACCCCTTCCCAAAGTCCAGCTAGAATTGACTGCTTCCTTCGTGCTCTCCCCCAGATTTGCATTTACCCCATTTACACTGTTTACTCCGCCAGGTATGACATTTTATTTGTATAACATTTGTTCTCCAATATTTGGAAGCCTCCTTGGAGGAAGGATGGTCTAATAAGCCACCTGGGTCTGCCCCACACGCCTTCCTCAATAAGACCTCGGTGTTTACTAAGTGAATCAGTGGTTGACTGAGAGCCAAGTGGGGCAGCTGGCTATCCCTCATGTTTACCTTCGCTCAGCTATCTGTGATGAGATCAAGAAGGACCTGCAACTGAGGTCAGGCTGGATTGTTTTCAAGACAATCCATGTGAGAGGTCGAACGTTCAGGAAATGTGTGTTCCATGGCTTTCCACTGCTCTAAGTAGAATACAGAACATCATGTACCAAATGATGCATGTTAAGATCCACAGGTGTGATCCCTCTTTCCCAAGGGACGTTTCTCCCCCGAGGGTACTGTAATAATTGTGTCTGAGAACCCAGGTGCCTGCTCCTTCAAATACACTGTAGTATTCTGACTTAGTTGTGATGGCAGAAAGCAGCAGTCTTATGTTGCACTAAATGAAAAACTTTTAAAAATAATTTAATGCAGGCTTGGCGACTGTAGCTCAGTGAGTAGGGTGCTGGCCACATACACCAAAGCTGGGGGATTCGAGCCTCGCCCAGGCCAGCTAAACGACAACTACAAGCAAATATAGCTGGGCAATGTGGGGACACCTATAGTCCCAGCTACTTGGGAGGCTGAGGCAAGAGAATCGCTTAAGCCTAAGAGTTTGAGATGCGGTGAACTGTCATGCCACAGCACTCTACCCAGGGCAACACAGTAACAGTCTGTCTCAAAAACAAATAAAATAATTTAATGCACCAGCAAGATTATCAGGTATTGTTTCTTATTCCTAAGAAAATCACAATTTGGTAGAACATACAACACAAAAACAAAAGAGTCCTTTTACTCTCCAAAGTCAAAGGTGGCAATGATTTGTTTAAAGGACAAAGGTAGGCCTCAAGAAGACTGGCCTGAGAGGACAGAATCTCAGAGAGATAGTTCAAATTTGTTAAAAAAGGGAAGCTGCAGCGTAAGTCAGCAGTCAAAGGCACAGATTTCAGCGAGTTAGTAAAGACTTAACAAGATATCAAATAATTTCCTACATGTGTCACATAATTTTAGTTTTCCTTTGAAGAATCTGAGATTGAAATTATTACTCCCATTTCAGAGATGAGAAAAGTGACTTGTCTGAAGTCCTAACACCAGTAAGTGGCAGAGCTGTGATTTCAACCCAGGTCTACCTGGTTCCAAGAATATCCTACTTTTTCTTGAGAGCCTACTGCATGTCCAAACCACGTATTAGACACACATACCTGTTTTCTATAATCCCAACAACCCCAAAATTTATTTGATTTATTGAAATCATTAAATCTTCGTGTTACCATTGCAAAGATGGTAACACAATGGATAGGAAACCCTAAGAGCAAACACAGACTGCTTTAGACGGTCCTTAGTGCTATGAGACAATCACTGGAGATGTTCTCAATTTGATATCAATTAGAGATGAAAGTAGTTTCAATCCCAAGACTTCCTGCATAACTGAAAGTGTGGATTCCTTCTGTTTTGCCCATTAATCATGATTGTCAAGCCTAGTTTGTACAAATCCCCCTCTTCTGTCTAAAGCCCCAGCAGGTTCTATTGTCAGTAAATTCTCTGCTATCAAGGTACAGATGAGAGGTTTTCTTCTACAGCCAAGCACTTTAAAGGCACCAAAGTTTAATGTTTCAGGAAGAGAATAGTCTTCTAGAAATGTACTGTTTTGTAACCCAGTGAGAAAAGACAGTACAAAGAAATAAAATGAATTGTGGACTGATCATGACCCTTCTTGGAATCCAAATCTGTATCTGAGTTGACTGTATTTATTTCCAAAACAGAGAGAGAGCCTTGCAGGGCCCACTCACAACACCTGCAGCAACCAGGCTGCTCAGACTTCATAAAGAAAGCACTGATTGTACAACAGAGGGTATTAAAGAGGTCAACCTCCAGGATGGCAGCGTTGAGTTAGTAGTTAAAGACAGAATTCAGGAACAGACCGCTCAGGTTCAAATTCCAGCTCTGCCTTGTTAATTGGCCCACCTTGGGCAAGCTTCTCTCTCCAGGCCTTAATTTCCTCCTCATCTGTACAAAACAAGGTCAGCAGCATCTACTTCACAGGGTGATCTCAAGGATGGTATGAATTGGGGCTGGTGACAGGGCCTTGAACAGAGCAGGCACTGTAGGTGTTGGTTATCATTTATTAACCCTAACACACCCCAGACAGGTGGCAAGTTCAGAGAAGTCCAGAGCCGAGAACAGTAACACTACTGTCACTGTAAGCTCTTCCAACAGACGCTCATCACAGCCTCCGCCGGCCCAGCGTCCAGGGAGCGTTTGTGTCAGCACAGACGGATGCTTGTGTGTACGCCTTGTGCAGAAAGAGGGGTGGAGTGTGACAAACGGGGTCTCAAATTCATACCAGGAGGTCCCTCAAGGATCAAGTTTCAACAGACACGAACAGAAAAGATAATTTTTAAAAGATGTCTACATACTACAAAGCCTATGACACAACTTATATAGCTTTACTTAGTACTTGAATGATTTGCCTTCTAAAAATATATAGTACCTAAAATGACTAAAACTTAACTTTTCAGTATCTGGCCCTTAATGTTTTTATAACAGTCTTTAGACTTCTGTGTTGCTATAGTCAGTAAAACCAGGGCTCTGAATTAACTTTTTTTTTTTTGCAGTTTTTGGCCGGGGCTTGGTTTGAACCTGCCACCTCCAGTGTATGAGGCTGGCGCCCTACTCCTTTGAGCCACAGGCGCTGCCCTGAATTAACATCTTTTAACATCTTCCATCTCTTTAAACAAGGGAAAATTGAATTAGAAAAGTATATCTAACGATTGTACCTTGCTACTGCCTCTAAGAACCTCTTAAACTACTTCTCAAGCGTGGTATGGCAGAGCTGGGCGTGGGTCCATGTCTGTAGTCCCAGCTACTCAGGAGGCTTCAGGGGGAAGACTGCTTGAGCCCAGGCATTCAAAGCCGGTCTGAGCAACATAGTGAGATGGTGAAACCCCATTTCTTTAAAAAAGAGAGAAAGAAATATGTGTGTGTGTGTGTGTGTGTATGAATTATGGCGGAAAGCTTTTTTTGAATAGATAGCACGTGGGGTGTTTTAGGACTGGGCTATACTTAATTCCACAAGCTTACATATCCATGGCCTCGTTCTCTTTCAAAACTGACATCAAACTCTGTTAGTTCTTGGTTCAGCAAGTTCTCTCCAGGCTGACCCTTCCTTGTTATCCTCAGGCCCATCTACCTGAATCCAGATCTTCATTTTCTATCTCACCTATTAAAAGGGCAGTAGTTTAACCAGTTTTCACTGTTTTGTTTCTTCAATCGCGTCTACACAAAGAAAGTCATCGCACTAACCTTCTAAACTTCCACTTCTGTCCCTTTGCAACACTGCTCAGGATGCACAATGCTTCTTCCTTCAGTGAAGGAACTGGGCCCCTCCTTTTGCTGTGACCTTAAGCCCTAAGTGGTTTTTCCAATTCCAACTATCCAGTGTCTTCCGCCTTCCTTCACCACCCACCAGATGCATCTCAGCACTGCTGTCCAAGCAGCACAGTTCTGTACTTTTTGTTTTAACTCAAGATTTACATCAGTCTCTTCTGAGCATGGCGTCCCCAACGCCTCTCCCTCTTATCCAAATCCTACCATTCCTTCAGGATCTCTTCCATGAGGCCTTCTTTTCTTTCCTGATCCATTTTGGCTCATACACTGTTGAATGGATCCCTCTTTGTTTTTATCATCCTTATCGGATGTTCTACTGGTTATTGAAAGCATTCACTTTCTAGGTGCCATACAACACTCAGCGCGGAACCAGTGTACCACTGAATTGCAAATACCTATTTATGTACCAGTTTCTTTCTATGTAAATACTTTCATAGAAAAGTATACGAACTTTCTATGTATTAAGTGGTATATTACAAATTCTGCATGACACCCACAATAAGAAAAACATAGTTCTAATACATATGCAGTGTATGCACATGTATATACACATATCTAACTGAAACCCAAGTTTTGTAAAATAATGCTTCTCTTTATTATAAACATTGTAACTGCATTTACAAATGCAGTTTGTACAAATGTCTATTAGAAATTATCATTTTATTCTTTGGACAAATGCGTGTTAGAAATTATAATTTTATTATTTTAATGTTAGTCATTATGTAAAAAAAGTCCTTGTTTGTAGAGAATGCCACAAAGGCTCTGCGATCTGTGTGTCACTGATTTTGAAACAGATTACAAAAGTATGCAAAGAAAATGTGAAGATTTTTTTAATAGTTGATGGTAGATTGTATTTGCTGCGCTGTTTCTCTTGCTTTTCCACATAAAAAACATAATAGTTGTTACTCATTAAATTTATGTCATGACCAACTAATGGGATTCAATACTATTTGAAAAATGGTGATTTATAATTAGAAAAGAGATAAGCCACTTGTTTCTGTGTTTGTTAGTTAGATCTAAGGAGTCTCTAACATTCTGAAGAATGTTCTCGGTTACTTCCCGGCCAGTCTGTCAATAAAAGGTTTACTTTTCCCTTGCTGACTCGACTAATCTCTCCTTCAAAATCCTTTCTATGAAACTTTCTATGAATCTTTACTACCTTAGTAGGAAAGTATTAAGTATAAGATTAAGAAATAGTTTTTTTTTTTATGGCGGCTCCTGTGGCTCAAAGGAGTAGGGTGCCGGCCCCATATGCCTGAGGTGGCAGGTTCAAACCCATCCCCGGCCAAAAGCTGCAAAAAAAAAAAAAAAAAGAAAGAAATAGTTTTTTTTACTTGCAGAGGTCATAGAATCAGAACTTACTCTCAGACTTCCCATTCTAAGAATGATTCTTGTGTTTTTTAAATCAGGATTTTAAAAGGACTACATCTGAGAACATCAGAAGTTCAAGGCAATGCCCTGAAACTGGAAATACCATAGCAAATGTATATACTGGTTAAACTTTTCCCTTCTCCCTCCTTTAAGGTTTAATGAAATATTAAATATTTTACATTTTAATAAGAGAGTAAGTTCCATGAAAAGAGTTGGCAGTTACACCTCATTTAATAGACATTGAGTGGGAAATATTCTAGATATGTGAATGAAATGTCTAGATAACTGAAATGCTTGCCATGTAAGGGTCAAATTTTTAAATCCTGTGACTACGGACTTCTTTCTTTCTTTCTTTCTTTTCTTTCTCTCTCTCTCTTTTTTTTTTTTTTTTTTGAGACAGAGTCTCACCATGTTGCCCTGGGTAGAGGGACATGGCGTCACAAGCTCACAGCAACCTCAAACTCTTGGGCATAAGCAATTCTCTTGCCTCAGCCTCCCAAGCAGCTGGAACTACAGGCCTGCCACAACGCCCGGCTATTTTTTTTATTGCAGTTTCATTGTTGTTTAGCTTTTAGGATTTAGTTTCCAAAACAAGCGCCCCCCCAAATACAGATCTTCCACTTGAACATTGTTTCTGGGCCTCTCGTAAGTTGAGCAGTGTGCTAAAGCACTAGGGTCAGAAAGAGGAAAACGCCCTAGGAGGTCACTCTCTGTTCAGGGAGACACAGAATTACACAAGTATAAAAAGATGTGCTGGGTGACTCAAACGTCAGCCGAGAGAGCCTAGCAAGGAACACAGGTGTGTTGTGAGGCCAACAGCAGCACGGAAACTACGTTACCTGGGGCATCTAAAATTGAGTATGACCAAATGCGTATAACAGGGTTGGGGCAAACAAGAGGTGCAGGGTATTTCTTTTCTTTTTTTTTTGAGACAGAGTTTCACTTTATCCCCCTGAGTAGAGTGCTGTAGCATCATAGCTCACAGCAAACTCAAACACCTGAGCTCAAGTGATTCTCTTGCCTCAGCCTCCATGACAGGCGCCCATCACAATGCCTGGCTATTTTTTAGAGATGGGATCTCGCTCTTGCTCAGGCTGATCTCAAACCCATGAGCTCAGGCAATCCACCCACCTCGGCCTCCCAGATTGCTGGGATTACAGGAATGAGCTATCGCACCCAGCGCTGGGTAAGTATTTCTAAAGGAAGGCGACAGGAGACTGGAGAACACAGTCTGCAGCAGCTCTGCAAACCATGCGAGGCTGAGGATCACACAGGCAAGAAGAAACCAGAGTTTTAAAGTAGGTGGGATTTTAAATTTTTATTAAATAAAATATTTTTGAAAGAGGGTCTCTGTTGCTTAGGCTGGAGTGCAGTTCACTGCAGCCCTGAATTCCTGGGCTCAAGTGATCTCCCAGCCTCAGCCACACCCAAGTAGCTGCAACTATAGGGCACATGCCACTGTGCCCAACAATTTTTTTTAATTTTTTGTAGAGACAAGGTCTCATGGTGTTGCCCCAAGCTGGCCTCGAGTTCCTGGCCTCAACTGATCCTCTGGTCTCAGCCTCCCAAAGTGCTGGGATTAAAGGTGTGAGCCACCATGCCCAGCCAGTCAGGTCTTTTTAAAAATCAGAAAAATAAATTAAGAAATAGAGAAGGAGAAACATCAAAAAGAATAAGAACCTACAAAATCCTAATCTTAAAGACACTGTTTAGATGTTTAACACTAAAAATAGAGCTGCAACTATACAGATTTCAAATTTGGTTCATGTCACATGAGAATGATTAATTTGTACAATCTGATCTCATATGACCATCTACTCGAACTGTACTACAAGCCAATACTAAGTGAGCCTCTGGGATGCAGGGATCACATAACCGGATTTTTTTTTTTTTTTTTTAAACATTTACAACTAACGGTAGCTGAGTTCTCACATGAAAGAATATTGTCCATCACACGATAGAAAATTAGGCATTTTGCCTCATACACAATTGGTGATTTATTCTCTGTCTACACTTCTCTTCTGGGGAGCTAAAATACTAAACACACTAATTATTATTATAGCCTGGTGCTTTCCATCAGAGTGCTAAAGAGATTACAAAAGCAGGAGTTCAAGGTAACTTCCCTGTAGGGTGTGGTTCCTTCTGTCTTTTGGAATGAAAAGAGAAATCCCCCAATGTATGATGCAAATAATATCGTCCTCCCTGAAGCCAGAAGATGTCCCAGATTCTTCTAACTTAAGCAAAGTGCCAGGGAACACCATCTCACTCCCTATGATTCAAATTCACTGACTATGATTCAAATTCTGCCTGAAAAAATAAAGATCCAAATTAGATTAGTGAAAGAAAAAAAAAAAAAAAAAAAAAAAAGTGCGGGTGGGGTGGGGATAGAATGCAGGCTGGGAGAGTTTCAATGTCAGATGCTTTTTTTCTCTTTACTGGGAACTGCAATAAACCAAACCATGGGTCTGTACCTGGCACAGAGCTGCACTCCGCAAAGAGACTGTGAGAACTCTCAGGCCACCTGCTCTGAGCTTATTCCAGCACTGCCTGTGTACAGAACTACTACTGGAAAACATTAATTTTAAGTCCAAAGGTAAAATGCCCTTTTTAAGGGACTTTACTCAGGCCTAGTTCCGTAAGACATATGGATGACGGAGTTTTCTTTTGCCTTGGAAGAGAGGATGAAGTTAATATGACTCCAAGGGCTCCTACATTCGTAACAGTATCTACAATGTGGTGCACTTGATTTATTCAACTCCGTCAACCTACCTTATTCAGCATTTCAAAATGGTGAAGGATCATCTGTTTAAGATTCCTAAGTTGAGAACATTATGAAACCTCATTCAGCCTAAGATATTACCCTGAATTTGATAAACTAACATTTCCTTGATTTCTATGCTTTGCTGACTCCGATGTCATTTATTGCTTTAGATGTTATGACTGATGTTTTAATAATAATATAATTGCCAATATGACTGTACCACAATTCCTGTGTCAGAGAGACACTTTGCTTGGCTGTTTTTCTTCCTGGGTAAACATGTAATCAACAATCAGTGAATATGTACTTCATATTATGGAATTGACACAAAGGGTTCAATCATATCTAATCAGAGGCAAGAATATATTAATTGTATTAAGGGGCATATCCTTCAAAGGAACCCAACTTTATACAGAAATGGGGAGAAGTCATAAGCCTAATTAAGCAGGAACTAAATGACAAACAGATGTGGCAGAGCATCATTTATTTTTCACTTACATAGCATCATTCATCAAAACTTTCAATAAATCTTTCCAACTGCTCTTGTCCCAACCTAGGATATAATTTGCTGAATATGTCACAAGTCTGTTCTGAATCATACCGTATACCATGGACAGCCGCGCAAGACTCAGCACCCAGGACTCTCCCTTGCCCCATATCACTATGTCCTTTTTTCTTTCTTCTTATTCTAACACAGTGATTTTCAACTGGTGTGCTATAGGTCCCGAAAATTTTTAAAGATTACTTAAATTATTTTTGAAAGAAGTTCAAAGCACAGTAAGTGTATTCCTTTTTTTCTTTTTTGGGAGGGCATCAACATAATTTAAGTGTTGTTAAGCAGAAGTTTAGCTATAGGTTTAAGTGTGCCATGAGATAAAAAAAAAAAAAAGGTTGAAAAACACTGCCCTAACACCAGACCCCTCCTTTCCAGCACCTGATGCCTGCCTGGGCTGGGTCTTTTGTACTGCCTGTGCAGACCACTGCAATGATTTACCTCATTTGTAATATTGTATCTTGCTTATATTAATAACTTCACACAGTACCATCTTCTCAAGAGTCCAATGTCACTGAAACATTGTCACTGAAAACTGGGTTTCCCAATGCTCACAGCTTTGATTCTGTATTTAGTGTGTAATGATGAGTCCCCTACAGACTCCTCACTGAGGGTATCCATGGGAGCTGCCCATGGCAGTGTGTGACGGGTGTGCATACACACACAGTCATACCTGGGTATCGATGGGAGACTGGTTCTAGAACGCCCCATATTAAAATCTGTACTACTCGAGTCCCTGATATGAAATGGTATAGTATCTGCCTACAACCTATCACATTCTCCCATATACTTTAAATCATCTCTAGATTCTTTATAATATCAAATACAATAAAATGCCATGTAAATAGTTACACTGTATTATTTAGGGAATAATGATAAGAAAAAAAATGTCTATACATGTTTAGTACAAGAAATTGTTTTCCCAAATATTTCTGATGCACAGTTGGCTGACTCCATGGAGGCGGAACCCTCGCACAGTGAGGGCCAACTGTGTGTCTGCCCATGGCAGCTGGAGAGTCCCACAAAGTTCACCTACTGACTCCTGAGGGCTAGACTGCTTTATCTGTGATTCTTGGGTTTTAAAGTTTAGTTTTGTCCTTTGAAAATCGTTTCTGTAACAACCTCAAAAAAGAATAACACTATCTCCTTGAGGGTGAAGTCAGTTTCTCAGAAGCCACAGCAGGACTTTGACTTTTTATTTTTTAAATGGCTCTAGGATTCATTTCAAAGCCATTTTTAAATGGCTCTAGAATTCATTTCAATTCTAAAATTAGATGCAGGATGTGTTTGAAATGTTTGCATTTACCTAATTCTTAAAACATTAAGGACTGTTTGGCATTTGAATGAGCACATGCCCTAGAGACCCAAAAATTCAGTTCCTAGGTTAGAGGAACAAGTGTCCACATTAGGTAAGTGCAGTAAGAATATCTGTACAGCATTGTTCAAAGACAACAAAAGCAACAATAAAAAGCAAAGCCACAAATAATCCTAAAGCCATAGAATGGATATGTATACATTGTATGTATTTGTACAGGGGAGTGAAATAAACCAGAGCTAGAAGAATGAAAAGGAAAAATCTCAAAAGAAGTGAAAGGACAGAGTAGGAATTCTACTTTATAAAGGTCAGATACAGGCAAACTCTTGTTAGGTATGAACACAGTGGTGGTAAAAAGGGGGAAATAAAGGGAATGGTTAACACACGGAAAGCCATGACCTCTTGGGGGTGGGAGGGATACACATCAGGGAAGAAGCTCACAGGGTCAAGTTCAACTCATTACCCTGGTTTTAGGAACAGGGTGTCTCATGTTATTTGTTTATTTTTTGAGACAGTCTCACTTTGTCACCTTCAGTAGAGTGCTGTGGCATCACAGCTCACAGCAACCTCCAACTCTTGGGCTCAAGTGATCCTCTTGCCTCAGCCTCCCAAGTAGCTGGGACTGCAGGCGCCGGCTATAACATCAGCTATTTTTAGAGACAGGGTCTCACTCTTACTCAGGCTGATCTGAAACTCCTGAGCTCAGGCGATCCACCTGCCGCCTCAGCCTCCCAGAGTGCTAGGATTACAGGTGTGAGCCACTGTGCCTGTTATTTTTAGGGAATATCTTCTCTGTGTAATATTTACCAGTTTACAAACATTTAAAATAAATGAAGTTACACAGTACAATAAACTAAATGCTTGTATGTGTTTGTGCTTAAGTTGTAGAATGAAGGACTTCTTTCAATCCCATTGCTTTATCTATGGCTCTGTACTTTAACTCTCTGGGTATTAATGTTAAAATCTATATTTGATGCCCTACTTAAATTGTGACCTAGTCTCACAGGCCCTCAAGGCTACCATTGCACTGTTTCTTCCTAGATCACTAGTTCATTATCCTTTCTGATTTACATGCAAGAATGTAAAAGATGTAATTGGGAGAAAGCCCAGTGTTCTCCCCCCAGGCCACACCAAACATCCAGACACTCCAGCCCCATTAGTTGACTGAAGGAGGAGAGAGACCACCAGCATTATGAGGGCTTCTCTAGAACAACCTGTCAACCAGCTGTTGGCCAGAGACTCACTCCTACATCCCTTAAGCAGCCCGGCACATAAGCACAGAAGGCACGTGCATCTGTTTTACGAGCCATTTTCCCCTTCATTGCAGCTAAAACTACGTAGCCAAGCTGTCAACAACTGACCCTCACAAAAGACATTTTTAAAATAATAGAAATCTAACCTCCAAGAAGCAAGGGATCAGAGAACAAGAAGCAACGTTTCCACCCCCACCCCCATTTTGGTTTCTAAAGACTGGGTTAGTCATCAACAACAACATCAACAACCTCTCCCTCGTGACATTCGAGACCAACCCTTGCTTACAGAATTGGAGAAGAAAACCCTGAATTAATAAATGCATTCAAATATTTTAATGTCCATGGAATGAAGGAAAGATTATACTTATTTTGTGAACTCTACAGAAGTCTTCCATGAGGAAGCCACACACATAGCCACACACTGAATACAGACTTCCCACCACAGCAGCAGCTCCCAAAGACGGAATTCACATGACTGGAACCTCCACGGCCCCACAGGGAGCACGTCCACCCCACCACGGGGTGTCCAAGCATGGCCAATGCAGCCCTGATTCAGACGCACCCTACATTTCTCCCAGAGTGTGGAGGCAGCCACCACACCCTTCTTCTCCATGCTGGGATCACAGCGGCACATAGAACAACATAGTCGGTTTTACAGAGTCTCAAGTATCCAGGCAAGGACTGGAATATGCCCACTTGTTAAAAGGCCAGATGTTAAAGTACAAAGTTAGATTCCAACGCAGTGCCTGATTAGACTCAGGATTACTTTGCAACTCATAGGCAAGTGGGGGATCTGGCTCTTCTCCAGCCAGCAGCCAGCACACTCAAACCCAGATCTCCGTCCTTCTCTGAAATCACTCAAGCCAGATTTACATTTTAAAAAGGACCAACCAGTAAGTGTGGTGGTTCAGAGTTTACAGGGGTCCTCAAACTTTTTAAACAGGGGGCCAGTTCATTGTCCCTCAGACTGTTGGAGGGCTGTACTATAGTTTAAAAAAAAAACTATGAACAAATTCCTATGCACACATCTTATTTTGAAGTAATAAAACAAAACAGGAACAAGTACAATCACACCGCCTCTTGTGGCCGGCAGTTTGAGGACCCCTGGTTTAGGCATTTAAATACCTAGAAACCACTGAGAAATTAGAGAGGGTTGTAGGCAAGTACAAAGATAACTATTAAGAGCACAAACACAGTTTGCATTTCTTGGTTTTGTTGTTGTTGCTACTGTTGTTTTGTTTCTTGGAGACAGAGTCTCACTCGGGTTGCCCGGGCTAGAGCGTGGGGGCATCATCACAGATCACTGCAACTTCTAAATCCTGGGCTCAGCCTCTTGAGTAGCTGGGACTACAGGCATGTGCCGGATACCACACCTGGCTAACTTTTTTCTATTTTTAGTAGAGACGGGATCTCACTCTTGCTCAGGTTGGTCTAAAACTCTTGAGCTCAAGAGATCTTCCCACCTTGGGTTCCCAGGGAATGAGGATTACAGGCGTGAGCACCTCACAGGATGTTAATTACCATAAAGCTTTACTATACAAATTTACACACTCCGGCTGAAATGGAAGCATGCGGGAGACTTACCAAATGCTACACAAATCAAACCAGGGAGCATAGCAGGATCGGCAGCCAGCTCACCTTTCTGCCCAAGAGGCATGTGAGTCGGCAAGACTGGCTGGCTAGATATTCCAAACAGCACCTACCGCATGACTCACCCTGGACTTTGGAGATACTGCTCACATTATCTCAGAGTAGTCCCTGTGTTTGCCTCAGAGAAACTCCACGCCCTGCACTGTACCCAATGCAAACGCCAGCAATAACGTACTGTATTCAACATACCGCGGTACAAACGGGCTCTTTGTGCTGCCAACAGAAGAGACCCACATTCTGTATTTGTGCAGGGAGGCCGACTGGAACAAGATCCTGCTGTCACATAGCTCTGGAGTCGCAAGAAGGCAGACATTCCATCTGGTACTCCCTGTTTACCAACAAGGAAACAGCCTCACTGCAACAAACCCTGGTTGGGCGAAGGCAAAGCACTGGGTTGAGAACAGGAAACACCACTATAAAATGAAGGCAGAGCTGGAAGAAAGGGGAGGGAAGTGGCTCGAGGGCACCCAGCAGAGCCAGGAGCCTGCTCTGTTGATTCATTCAAGAGACAGAAGCGTGCTGGGTGCCTCCGGGTGTCAGGCGCAGCTTGGGGCACGGCCCCCTCCCAGCCTACTGGCCAGGGAGAAAGACACAATGACAGCCAGTGATTGGTGCCAGGAGGTTGAGAGTACTTGGGAGGGGCTGCTGAAGGGAGAGGAGAGGAAGGGAAAGGGAACATGGTGCGTATAAAGTAGGAGGAAAGACCTTCAGAAGACAATGCAATCAGCCACTCAGCAGGTATTCATGTGGAGGGTCTGGTGCAGGTGAAGACGGCAGAAGCCCTGGGCTGACAGATGGTCAGATCTCGAGGATTCCACTCCAGCGGTGCTGAGGCATGTGGATTCATTCTCCAGACAGCTGTGTAAGGGATCGGGATGATCAGATCCCTGCTTTAGACAAGTCCTGTGAAAGCAGGCTGGGAAACGCATTTCTGTGGTGCGGACTGGAGCTTGTTGGCTACAGCAAGAGTCTGCAGGGGCTGGACAGGGTGGCAGCAGGAGGGAGAGAACAGCCTCTGAGATACACAAAGGAGGGGGACTTAAGAGGACTTGCCACCAACCGGACGGGAGTAGAAGGGGGGCAGGGGTGACGAGGAAAGCCCCATTTCTGTTCCATTCCTCTGGCAGCTGATGACAACTTGAGGTTCCTGGGAGACACCTACACACTGTTCCTCAAGCTGATGAACTTGAGGTTCCTGGGAGACACCTACACACAGTTGTCCTGACAAATACCCAACGGGAAAGGGGCTGAAGAAACCGCATCAGAGCCCATCAGTGACAGTGCTGTGAACCCCTCTCTGAGAGGACAGGCACAGACTTAGATCAAATCTAAACTCTGTCTCTTTGCAGTTTTATGACCTTGGGCAAATAAAAACTTTCTGAGACTCTGGTCTCCACTAAAGAAATTCCTCTTGGGATTTCATGAGATTAGAAAAGGACCTGATATCATAGCAGACACAAGACATTTAACATTTTCCTCTTGACCTTTCGTGATTATATGCTTTGTATTATAATAATCTGAGTAACTAACTCTTGCAGATTACAAGCTTTCTGCTGTCTGTCACTCATCTTCAAATTCCTTTTGACCTTTGTGCACACAGATTCTCAAATATTTAAATTGCCACAAGTCATATGAAAAACTCAGGCCAGAATGTCCTGGGGGACCAGGGGTTTCCTGCCATTGACATTAAATAAGGCAAAGATCTCAAAATTGCCATGTGGTTTAAGTGGCATTAATTTAATTCTGTGTTGAGGGTTGGGGTGGGGGAGAAAAGGGCAAGGAGATTTGAGAGAGAGAATTTTGTCGGGCTAATGAAGCCTAGCCAAGGTAAAAGAACTTTAGTCTGTGTGAAACTATATTGTAATATTAAAGGGGAAGAATGTCTACCAAAGTTAATATTGCATAACCTCTACCTCCTGCTTCAGTTCAACTAAAGATCTTAAGGAATGTTCAATAAAAAATTCTAGCAAATGGATCCTGCATTAAACCAAACGTTAAGTCAACAGTGCACTCTGTATATAAGAAATACATATACTTTCTTTGCTAGGCTCATCTTATTCTATTTATAACTCGTAAAATGAATATTTTAAAACTACAATAAGATCTTCAGAAACCAGACTGACCACAAGGTATGCATAATTCAGCCCCACATAGCTAAGCTTGCTCATTTTTCTTCTGGTTTTGCCTTCAAATCTGGGCTCGGACTTGTCTTGCCTATTTTTATGGCTGCCTTCCTGGTCTGCAAATACCTTGGTCACTGGATATTTCATCTCATCTCAAACTTAACTTGCCAAAAAAACATCTTCACAGTCACCTCTTCCTCCCTTCCAAACCCTCCCTGGTGGCTTCACCCATCCCCATCCTGTCCCATCCTCAGCCTAGTTCAGCACCCCTGATTCATTTTATATGTCTCAGTCATAAACGTCTCGGAAAAAGAAAACCCACCCACGTTTCTAATGTAAAATTATCTGACAATCCTATCAAAGCTTTCAAGTCATTTGGCTCACTCAATTATTTTAATTAAATGTGCAGAATGATTTAATCCAGAGTGAATGTTCTTCCACCTGTCTTCAACCTGGCCACCTGAGATGTGGCTAAAGCGTGACCAAGCTGAGACGACATTTTGGTCCCTAGGTGCTGACAAAGCACACGTCCCCTCTCCCTCAGGTAGGCAGTCCTAGCCCTGGGGTTCCTGGCTGCTCTCGAATCTTTTTGGACTCTGGGCAAGACCACACACTTGTCCTTCTCACTACAGGTAAGAGTCTAGCACCTTGCTGACACAGAGTCTCAAGACACTACCCAATTCTTCTCTGCTCTGAATAGATTCAATTTTTTTGTGTTTGTAAGATCTTCTCCTATTCCTCTGACAGTAGGGGACAAAATAAAAGCAACTAGACAGCCAGATTTGATGGTATCTGCTACTAAGCTGGCAACATCCCAGACCACCTGCTCCTGGCCCGTGTGAGTTACCCTAAAACATTGAGGAGAAACTTGCTGTCCGAGTGTGACGCTACTGAAACGCGGCCCTTTTCATTTAAACATCACATGGACATACACATTAAACACACACGCACAGTGTCTAACTATACTATGACTCACGTCAGAGGTGTTGTTTAAAAGCATCTTATGGCTGAGATGCTTCACCCAAAACTGCCCTGAGGCTTCTACTCCAGGAGCAGGTCATGTCCCGGGAGCGGCTTGCCACGCTCTAAAGCATGATTTGCTCACGACCACACTGTGCTCTGGGGCTGTCTTTCTTACTTCAGAACCCAGTCCAAAAACACTCTTCTTGCAAATGCAGGGTTAGCTGCATGCACTGCCAAGCAGATCCCTGTCCACTTCTCCCTCAGAACACCTTAGTTATCTTTTAAATTCTCTTTTAGCAGTCTCAAGTTTTAAGCAGACAGGATAGTTAGCTGCTTGCCTGCTGCCTCAGAGTCAACTGACCCCAAGAAGCCTTCCAAAAATAAAAAGTTTATCTTGCAAACTGGTGCGACCTTTGGGAGGACAATGTGTTCACATTTAAGCTCATTTAAAAGACACTTACCCTTTGACCCAGCAGTTTTACTTTTAGAAATTTATCCATATATGGTTATAAAAAGCATACAAAGATTTTCAAAACAAAAGTAGAGGGGAAAAAAAAAAACCCAGAACTTAAACTGTGTGTCAATAGAGGACTGGTTAAACAAATACAGGACATGTACATTTTGTGCGGAAACCATTTCTGTAGACACATAAGAAATAAAATATTTCTATCTCTGAGGGAAAGGATAAGCTAATAAGAGAAAGTCTATCCTTAATCCCTTTAGTTCTACAGTATTTTTTTTTTAAATGAACTTGCACTTTTTAAGTTAAACTAGTTAACAGGAAAAAAAGTGAACTTTCATAATTTAGGTTTATGTAGACCTACTAAACACTTCATTTAATGTAATTTACTCTTTGCTAAACAGGAAACAGAAAAACTAGGCACAAAGAGAAACAGCATAGACTATATATATATATATATATTTAAAATATATGTATTTTAAAATGTGTTTGCTTTAGCGGTTAACAATTTAATCATTAAATATTTCCAGAAGATCAAGGCTTTTTTCTCTAAGGCACTTGCTCTACGTATTATTGACTTTTCTATAACCCCACTGCCTTGGCGTAACCATCTCATTTGTGCCAAACGTGTGTTTACACTTAAATTCAGTTTGACTCAGGAAATTGGGTTATGGTCAGTTTTTAAGGTTTTGCCTTAAACCTTAAAAAGAAAAACACCACCCCACCCCACCAAATTCCTTCAGGTTTAAAAAAAGAGAGACAGAGATTAATAGCCAGGCCCTGGGTAGGAAAAAACTGAATCTTTGGGTCTGGAATCCAATTGATGTATTTTTTAACAAGCTCTGGAAGTAGGGAGGCACCTGTGGCTCAATGGGTAGGGCGCCGGCCCCATATCCCGAGAGTGGCGGGTTCAAACCCGGCCCCGGCCAAACTGCAACAAAAAAATAGCTGGGCATTGGGGCAGGCGCCTGTAGTCCCAGCTACTCGGGGGGCTGAGGAAAAAGAATTGCCTAAGCCCAAGAGCTGGAGGTTGCTGTGAGCTGTGACGTTACAGCACTCTACCGAGGGTTACTAAATGAGACTCTGTCTCCAAAAAAAACAAGCTCTGGAAGTAACCTGATGTCACTGGCCTTGCCTCTTGCACACCAGAAGTAACCATGCTTAGCAAAGGCAACACAGCATAGAGTATTCTATGACCAAAGGTGTACTGTGTCACTCCAAGATTTTAAAACAATGTTTTCAAACACTGATACAGGGTTTGGAGTTAGCACTGGGGGTATGCAAACCCACCGGGTCCTCCTGTCAACACAGCCTTCTGGTTCATTCCAAGGAGGTGGGGGCTGCATGTGGGAAGAGATGTCTTTGAACTGGCTACTGTGGGCTAGTGCTTTTCAAGCTGTGGCTGCAGGGAATCTCTGGGGCAGAACCTGAAATCCCCATATGACAGCCTCCTTTCTACTTCCCACCCCCACCTTTTTTTTTTTGAGACAGTTTCAAGTTGTCACTCTGAGTAGAGTGCTGTGGTGTCAGAGCTCACAGCAACCTCCAACTCTTTGGCTTAAGCAATCCTCTTGCCTTAGTTTTTCTATTTTCAGTAGAGACAGAGTCTCACTTTTGCTCAGGCTGGTCTCAAACTCATGAACTCAGGCAATCCACCCACCTCAACCTCCCAGAGTGCTAGGATTCCCACTCCATTCTTAAGTTCACATAGTTTGAAACTACCGAGCTAAACCAACTCTAAGATTGCTCAGCTATCTTTGCCCCACCTTAGAACTCGTGAATCAGAAATCTCTAATCGAGGTTCCGCGTTTTAAATCAGTGCCCCAGGTTATTCTTATAAACCAGAAAGTTTAGGATACACCAGTTCAGGTCAAACTCATTTGAAGATAAGGGAATCAAGGCCCGAGAAGTAAAGTAATTTCCCCCAAGTATTTACAGCTGATTAATAATAGCCGGGAGCCCTGAAACCTGGTGAACTAATTCTTTCCTTTTAGACCAATACTGCTGGTGTAAAAATGTGTAAACATGACAGCCTCAGTCTCTGCGAAGTTTCTGATTCATCGTGATGAGGGCATAAGTAAGTGACTAAGTCTGAACCCGGAAGGCATGTCACAACGAGCCACCGGATTAAGAGCCACTGGTTTAAAGGATAACTATAAAACTGTCCAGAATTAACCTGTCCCCCAGAGTTCTTTCACTTTCAGTATCAGTATGAGGAGAAATATGAAACTGCACATCTGACAGAAAAGTAAACCCAGTTTCACACAATTACAACAAGGTGAAGCATGGAACATGGGCTGATTCAAAACTCTCAGATCTCATCCTTTTTTGGTCAAACATTAGTACCTTCAGCAAAAGAACTCTAATACTTACACATTTGGTGATTCTGTAATTTCTTCCCACACCTTGCTACTGGAAGAAAGGGATTGCTCCTACATAGACCTCCACCCAAAGACAAGAACCAGAACCTCCAAACCCATCAAAGAGAAACAAGGATGGGAAACAAAACCCCTAACTTGGAAAGCACCCAGCAAGCTTTAATTCAGGGAGAGTTCAATCTAGTTATAATTGCCTATAATTGGGCTTCCCACACGGCCTCACAATTTACAGCTGTAATCAGTTTCACGAAGAATATGTTATATTTTCTACCTTTAAAATCAGAATCCTCTCTGGTTAAGTACTTATCATGACTGTTTCGATTTTTTAAAAAAAATATATACCAAGACAGAAAAAAGGATGAATGAATAAATAAAAATAAAGAGGCAGATGGATTTTTTTTTTAGAAATAAGCACGGATCCTTCTGACCTTAATGATAAGCCAGTGAGACTCAAATTTGTAATGGAGACTGATGTTGATTCGGGAAACCTTTCTGTTCCAGACCACGTGGTCCAAAAAAACACATTCATTTGGTCGGACATTTTCCATACTCTGATTTTTATCTTTCTTGGCATGCTCAGCTCTCCTTAATAAAGTCACAACCCTTGTTGCCATGGAACCCAATCAGACATGAAGCCTGTTACTATGACTTCCCTGTAGATCTAAAAAAAGACCCAGTGACCAAAAGACCAGCTCTGTCTTAAAAAAAAAAAAAAATCAAATCTAAGATTTCTGGTAAAACCTACCACTTTCATAGTCACTAAAGTTTTAGCCTTCGTGGAGGCTAATTTGAACTCTTGGGTCAAAGCTAGCTGGTGTCTTTTAAAAAATTTTCAGCTGAGGTTTTCCAAAGATGATGATTTTTATAAATACCTGGCAAAGAGAGTGAAAATGCTTTTGGGATACTCTCCTTTTTTCTTCTTCTAGTCAAGATTTCTGAAATTTAGTAGATATTTAGCAAACATGTGTCAGACAGCAACCACTAAATTGCAATATTCATTTCCATCAATACTTAATGTTTGCCAAGAGCTCATTATTTCTCTGTCAAGAAGAGATATTCTAAACAATACAATCAATCCTGTGTTCTGTCATATCTAGAGCTGGACTAAATCTGTAGAGAAAAATCTCTGCAACTAATAGCAGAGCTACTTAAGGAAAGACAATTAACACTTGTTGAGTACCTAGCATGAGCGGGGCACTTTGACATCACCAAGAAAACCCGGTAACTGTGGCATTTCCATGTGTTTTGCAGATAAGGGACCAAGGCTCAGAGAGTTTAAATATTTAAGCAGCTTGCTCAGGCTGCCATGCTAGAATGGCGTCTGGACCCCGAAGCCAGAGCCATTCGTGCACTGAACCAACACTTGTTGTTAGGCTTCTGGTTTCTTTTCTTTTTTTTTTTTTTAATTAAAGCATAGCTGTGTATATCAATGAAATCACGGAGTACAATGTGCTAGTTTTATATACAATTTGAAATATTTTCATCACACTGGTTAACATAGCCTTCATGGCATTTTCTTAGTTATCGTGTTAAGACATTTATATTCTACCTTTAGTAAATTTCACATGTACCCTTGTAAGACGCACCGTAGGTGTGGTCCCACCAATTACTCTCCCTCCACCCATCCTCCCCCCTCCCCTCCCATATTCTTGGGCTGTATTCTTGGGCTATAATTCGGTTATAGCTTTCAGGTTTCCTGTTCTTGAGGAAAGAATTCACTGCCTGTAGAGCATGTCTGTAAAAAGGGCATGGAGTCTATCTGAACTGGCAACAGGAGCTGGTCCTGGCCATGCTCTATCATAACAACTACTTAACTGCTGCCAGCCCTGAGGAGAACCCTAAATAAGTGCTCTGGCCACCTGCCTAAGACAACTCAGGGCCAGGCACCCACCCAGACAGAGGCCGCTGCCCCAGGCCTTCCAACCCTGGGCCCTGTGGCACAGAGGACCAGGAAGCTCTTGGTGCCTCTTGTGCAACCTCATCACTGAACTCAAGAGTCAAGCCATGAAAACTCACACTTTTTCCAACCTGGTTTTAGAAGACTAGCTTCAAGGAACAACTAGTAAGAAAAAATGTGGCAAAGCACAGAAGTTAATTTTGAAATTATCAATTATACCAGCCTCTCAGCGAAAGATTTTCTACCTACTTCCTAGTATAATGACTACAACTACTTTCACTAAAATGAATTTTAAAAAATCAACACCGGGCGGCGCCTGTGGCTCAGTGAGTCAGGAGCCGGCCCCATATACCGAGGGTGGCAGTTTCAAACTTGGCCCCAGCCACACTGCAACTAAAAAATCAACATCAAACGGTAATGAAATACCACTTCACACACACGAGGACGGCTGTAAATAAGAGACAAAAACAAGTTGTGGTAAGGATGTAGAGAAATCAGAACCCTTGGACACTCGTGGTAGGAACATAAATTGGTACAAACATTTTGGAAAACACTATTGCAGTTCCTCAAACGATTAAATGTAGAATTATCATCTAACCTAGCAATTGTACTCCAAGGTATATAACCAAAAGAAATACAAACATATACCTGCACAGAAACTTGTACACAAGTGTTTATAGCACCATTACAAAGAAAGATTAGAAGTGAACCAAATATCTATCAACTCATAAAATGGGGTGTATCCATACAATGGGATATTATTCGACCTTAAAAGGGAAGTGCTGAATTTAAAACAAATATTACTATTTAAAAGAAGTACTGATTCATGGTACAATGTGAATGAACCTTGAAAACATTATACTAAGTAAAAAAAGACACAAATCATCACTTATGATTTCATTTACAGAAAATGTCCAGAATAGGCAAATCCGCAGAGACAGAAAGTAGACAGATGGATGCGTAGGCTCGGAGATAGGGGATGGGGAAAAGAAAGAGATTACTAACAGGTGTCTTTAGGGGGGTGATGAAAATACTCTAAAATTATGGTGATTTCACCATTTTGTGAATACACTAAAAGCCATTAATTGCTATACATTAAGTGAGTGAATTGCAAGATACATAAATTATATCTCAATAAAGTTGTTGTTTTTTTTGGAAAAAGAAAAAGCCAACACCACCTTTATTTTTTGGTGTTTAGTTTGTTCTAGTAAACAAATAGCCTAATTGACAAGAACGTCCAACCTTGGACAAGTTATTTTGTCTCTCAGGGTCTCCATGCCTTGTTAAGAATATCCAGTATGTACTCAACACTAGTATGAAACCAACGTGGGAACAATTACACGCTCACATGAACAAGAAAAACAAATATAGTCCAGCAAGAGGGAGGGCAGAGGAGGGCGACTGGTGGAATCTCTCCTAACGTATACAATGTGAGGGTGTTCACTATGTGCCCTGGGTGAAGGGCTCTTCTAAAACTTGAACTTTACCTTGGAAGTGAGAACAATATAACCTAAAAACTTGTACCCTCATATTAATTTGAAATTTTTAAAAAAGTTACAAAAAGAAAAAGAAAGAAGGTTCTTGCTTGAACCAAATGCTGTCCTTCCCCTTTTAAGGAATCTATGACTTTCTTTCTGAGAGGAAAAACCACTTGGGTGAAAATCTCAGCTCAAGTTCAAATAGGGGAGGGGGGCACAGCATGGCGGGCACAGGGGCAGGTGAGGGATGTCAGACCTCCTCGGTTTGCCAGGCCAAGGCCCACCCCCCTCCAGCAGAATCACTTCCAGCCCACGTTAGGATTCCTGAACACCTGCTATGTGTGAGGAACAATCATAGCCCATTTTCATTATGGCTAATTTTCAGAACGATCCACAGGGAAGGCAGGCATCCTTCTCATGGTATAAGCACAAAAACAGGCTCAGAAAAATTACACAAGGTGATCACAGCTGCCCAGCTGCAAAGTGGCAGAGACAGGATTTGAACTCCTATCTAAAGTCTGTTCTCCTGTTCATATAGCTGAGTTTTTCAAACTGGGTTCATGGCTATATCCCTGGGGTTGCATGAAATCTCTACAAAGAATTTAAAATTTTAGGCTAGCCACAGTGGCTCAGGCCTTTAACCCCAGTACTCTGGAAGCCAATGTGGGAGGACCGCCTGAGTCCAGCACTTTGAGACCAGCCTAGGAAACATACCAAGACCTTATCTCTATATAAAATAAAAATCAGCTATCTGGACATGGTGGCATACACCTGTAGTCCCTGCTGTTTAGGAGACTGAGGCCGGAAGACTGCCTGAGCCCAGGAGTTTGAGGATGAGGTGAGCTACGATGGTGCCACTACAACCAGTGTGGGTAATAAAGCAAGACTCCAACTCCAAAAAAAAAAAAAAAAAAAAATTAAATGCTGTGTTGATTTAGATGTAAAGAACATTAATATAATGCATTTAGAGGATCACAGAATCAGGAACTCCTCTTACATTTCTGCACTTGCTGGGGTCAGGTATTAGAACTACTTTAGCATTATGAGTCTATAAGAAACCACCTACTAGTATCATCTTTGGGAGGAGGAGACACAATCCACTCACCACACTGAATTTACAATGTTATACAGAACACTGTAATGACACAGAAGTTCTACGCAAGGTTGAACGGTCTCATAGGGAACAAAGGTATCACACAGAGAATTTTTATGGCACAGAAAGTGTTATACTAAAGAGTACAACTTTCCATCTTATAGAAGTTAAAAGCAGCATTCCAACTCGAGAGAACCTGCTGTTAAGTAGTCACTGTTATCCCAATATTGGAAGGGGTGATTGAAATCACCACTAATGCCAGTCAGTGTTAAATAACTACCTTTGCGTTTTGTATGTACTTGTTTGCAATTTTACATAACAAAATGTCAAGGGAAAAATTTCCTCTGAATATTTATAAAATCTGCTAACAAAATCTTTATTCTTAAAGAACATCTAACTAAAAACACCAATTAGCATCTTTGAACAAACATTTTTCTATGAGCTAAAAGCAGGGAGAAGGTAAGTTTTAAAATATGGAAATAAGAGTACATCTTCCCTAATTAGACTTATTTAAATTAAAAAAAATAACAAAACAAAGGCAAGGCCTTAATTAATCATTTGATGTACTTAAACACTGAACTCTGAAAAGGTCCTGTGTGTGTTGGAACGTGAGAACTCAAACATTACACTAATATCAAGGTGTGAAATTCTAAATGCAGAACTTCTCTCCTTTCTTGCTTCCTTCCCTTTCTCTATCCACCCACACATATTTGCATCACGTGCCAAGCGCTGGAGTATGAGTCCTGCCCTCCTCTGGGTGGGTAGACAGACAAGTGAACCCAAAGTTCACTTGGAAATGAAAAGGTTCTTGTTGGATGGGGGGCACAGGCTGGGAGGAGCAGCACCCAAGTTAGGCGTGAGCAGAGAAGGGGAGACAGGGAAGACCCCGCATGTATGATCTAAAAGTAAGCCCCCAACGTCTGTATACAAAAGAAACACTTACTTTTTACATTCGGAAACGGAAGCTCAAGTGGTCCAGGCAAATTGGTAGAGATGATTTCATACACCTTGTAAGCGGCAGAAACAGATTTAAAAACCAGGCCTGTTGTCCTCAAAGCCCTGGTACCAGGCCACCTTCTCGCCTCACCATGCAGAGCTCTTAGCACACAAAAGGAAGGCTTCAGCACAGCCTGTGTTTAAAAGATCTGACCACTTCTTATCACCTGCACTGCTCCTTCTAGTCCAAGCCGCTACCTCCACCATAAACTGGCCTCCCCACGCCCTCCCATGTCCTGCTGCTCAGCTCCTTGCTGACCTTGCCCCAGGACACAGCTCCCGAAGTGTCTCAAACACACAGGCACACAACTGTCACAGGAGTCTGCTCTTGGTGTTGCTTCTGCCTAGAATGTTCCTCCTTAGATAGCTGCGTAGCTTACATCCTTGGGTCTCCCTCAGGAGCGTCCTGGGAGAAGAGCTTTCCTGGAGCTTCTTATTTAAAACTGCTTCTTTCAGGAACGCTTCTACACTGCTAGTGGGAATGCAAGCTAATACGACCTTTTTGAAAAGAAGTTTGGAGAACACTCAAGGAACTAAAAGTAGACCTATCGTTTAGTCCTGCAATTCCTCTACTAGGTATATACCCAGATGATCAAAAATCATTTTACAACAAAGACATTTGCACCAGAATGTTTACTGCAGCCCAATTCATAATTGCCAAGGCATGGAAACAGTTCAAGTGCCCATCGACCCCTGAGTGGATTAACAAATTGTGGTATATGTACACCATGGAATACTATGAAGCCATTAAAAAAGATGGAGACTTCACATCTTTTATGTTTGCCTGGATGGAGCTGGAACATATTCTTTTTAGTAAGGTATCTCAAGAATGGAAAAAAATGTATCCAATGTACTCAATACTACTATGAAATCAATATATAATCACCTACACACTCATACGAATGGCAATACATAACTATAGTCCAGAAAGTAAAAGGGAAGAGAAGAGAGAGGGGCGGGGAGGGAGGATAAGGGGGGACAGGAGGGAGGATATGGCGGAGGGAAGGTATTTGGGGGACCTCACCTAATGTGCATGATGCAATGGTACATTTCAAAACTATTAAGAAATGAGTATAATTGTGATGGATGTTACTTAGTTCAATGTAAGCATTTCACATTGTATATCAAAGCACTACCCTGAACCCCATAAATGCATCAATGTACAAAGTTATAATTTAATAAAAATAAATAAATAAATAAAACTGCTTCTTTCCACCTCCGCCTTGGGCCTCCCAAACCCCTTCTCTGCTTTATTTTTCAACGTTGCCCTTATCACCATTCAAAATACTATTTTACCTTCAATCTGGTTTGCAATCTGCCTTGCCCTGCTGAAATGTACACTTGATTAAGGCAGGGGCTTTGTTTTGTTCCCTGGTAAGCCCAGCACACAGCAAGAGCTCACTACATATTTGCTGATGAATGTGTTGAATGAGGCTGAAAGCTGAATCTTTACAAGCAGAATGGTGGGTGGAGACCAGCAGAGCAAAATTAAGACTTTATCTCTACTAAAATAGAAAAATCTAGACAGGTGTTGTGGTGGGTGCCTGTAGTCGCAGCTACTTGGGAGGTTGAGGCAAGAAGATTGCTTGAGCCCAAGAGTTTAAGGTTGCTGTGAGCTGACGCCATGGCGCTCTACCCAGGGCAACAAAATGAGACTATGTCTCAAAAAACAAAACAAAACAAAAAGCAAGTACAATCCATACCTGTGCTGCTCATGGTGGACTCTGGCCTGACATGTCCACATGCCCCACTCCTGACTTGGTAGACAGCTGGGTGATAAAAGGTCAACTGGTGGGGGGGTTGGGTGGGGGCGGAAGCCAACCCTCAGGGCTAAAGGGAGCTCATTCTTAAATTCAGTGCCATGGAAGGTGTCTTTCCTAGGCCACACGCTGTGCAGACACCAACACCACCAAGGCTACTCAACCTCAAGGTATGTTGAGTGAAAGAGATTCCTCAAGCCAGGAGAGTGAGGGGGGAGCAAAGAGCACCCCACCTTCTTGCCTTCTCCGTCCAAAGTGCTAATCAACAGAAGGCTATGCAGGAGGTCTTGAGGAGGTCCCTGTTCCCCCTGGGGAAGCTCCACTGTTTGCCCATCACTTCTGACACTGATCTTTTCATACCCTCAGTCTGGGAAGCCTCACCACAGCTACGAAATGAAAACCACGTGGGTTCAATTCTCCAAGACGTCTTAGACAGCCGAGGCTAGACTGTGAACTCTCCCACACAGAGATGGCAGGAGTGAGGTAATCTAAGCTTCCTGGTATCTGCTGGATGGTGAGAAGGAAACAAGCACAAGAAGGCATAAGGTCAAACAGCAAAGAGTCAGACGATGAGGAGACGAGACGGAACACTTCTCTCCAAGGGGGAGCCTGGGCCATAGGCTGTATAACATCTACCACATTCACCAACTTGTCCTCATTCTAAGTCCCTTATGCATTAGACTGGTGGGGGGGGGGGGGAACGTGAGAAATGGGGATTACAAATAATAATAACGGGAAAGCCGTAAGTGCTGACTTTTGTAAAATCTAGGGCATTTTAAAGGGTGTCTTTCAGATCTGCAATTCTACAAAGGGACTAAAATCACTGCAAGATTGTTTTCAACAAGCAAACAAAACCTCCCTGAGAGATGGTACTCTAATTTGAGTTTGTGTCATTCTGTTTTCTGTAGTTAGGGAAAAGGTGATGGATTTGGGTTACAAAGGCAGTGTTCCACTATAAAAACCTGCTGGTTGCCATGACAATTAACATCCCTCTTCCTCCTCTTTTCTGCAGCATCTTTCTTCTATCTGAGTCAAATCAAAGAACCTAGCTATGCTGCTGCCCGTGATTTAGAATCCCGATGGCAGGGGGACATTATTATAAACAAATATAAAATGCAGATCAAAGGTGAATAAACCCTCCACCATTGATACCATCTGCCCTTCTCCCCCAGTAAAGTTCTACAAACAAGAGAGCCCCTGCGGGAGGGTGTGAGCATGAAGGGAGGGTGGGCCAGGAAAGCTTCACAGCTGACATCTACTCCTCTGGTCCAGCGCCTCTCGGGGTGTACTCTGGGTCAGTTCTTTCTAGAAGGGCTCACATGAGGGCGGCGCCTGTGACTCAGTGAGTAGGGCGCCGGCCCCATATACTGGAGGTGGTTCAAACCTGGTCCCGGCCAAAAACTGCAGAAAAAAAAGGGGGGGGGGCAGAGGGGGGTTCACATGAAGCCAGGCCTTCCTAGAGAACAGTCCCAGCCATGCCACACAATGAAGCAACCAGGACAATAAAAGAAGCTCTGGGACAAGGCAGCCTCTCTTTACATTTTTTACTAATACCTCAAGACGGGGCCTAGCCTGCCTCAAGTTAGCCCTGCTTGAGAAGACAGCCAGAGGAGAAGTCTAGACCCCGTTTTTTTTGGCCGGGGCTGAGTTTGAACCTGCCACCTCCAGAGTATGTGGCTGGCACCCTACTCCTTTGAGCCACAGAATTCTAGACTCAAGCTCTGGGGTGTGAGCCTGACATCTACCATGACCACAGACTCCCATTGCTGTGGTCACAAGTCTTGACCACTGACCCTTCCCCGGACATGGAGCAAAATAAAAGAATAAATTAGAAAGTTACAGCATTCACGTGATTCATCTTATCAGGACAAAGTCTGTTGATCCAAATTTATGGTAAGACTCAAGCAGAGGCCCTGCCATTTAACTATCATTATTGCTTTGTTTAAAGTTATTTTAAAAAGTTACACTGGCTCACTTAACTACATTTAATTACAAAACATACTTGTTTTAGGTTCAGTGCCGGTAGCTCAAGCGGCTAGAGCGCCAGCCACATACAACGGAGCTGGCAGGTTCGAATCCAGCCCAGCCCCGCCAAACAACAATGACAACCATAACCAAAAAATAGCCAGGCATTGTGGTGGGCACCTGTAGTCCCAGGTACTTGGGAGGCAGAGGCAAGAGGATTGCTTGAGCCTAGGAGATGGAGGTTGCTGTGAGCTGTGATGCCACAGCACTCTACCCAGGGTGACAGCTTGAGACTCCGTTTCAAAAAACCAAAAAACCAAAAAAAGAAATACTCGTTTTAGAAAAGATGTGAAAATACAGAAAAGCCAGCAGAGGAAAATAAAACACCCATCACTCTACCTGCCGGAGGTAGTGATGCCTTCATCTGGGGTCACCACCCTTCAGATGTTGAGAGAGTTCTGCCCACTGGTGAGGAGCAAAGACACTGGACGGTAAAGCAATCGGTGTTCAAGCTGTAGTGATGTCTTTTCACTCAGGGGTAGTAGGGTCCCGGGCAAGTTGTTTATCTTGTGTCTGAACGTCAGTTCTTCACTAGTAACATGAGGTAACTATACCTACTTCCTGGTACTGTGTGAGAGCTATTTTAACCCAGGAGAAGTCTTCGTCACAGGGCCGCAATGACACTGCTTACTCACTTAATACTAGTTTTACTAAAAAAAAAAATTTTTTTTTGAGATGGAGTCTCACTTTGTTGCCCTGGTGTCATATCTCACAGCAACCTCAAACTCTTGGGCTCAAGCAATCCTCTTGCCTCAGCCTCCCAAGTAGCTGGGACTATAGGCGCCCACCACAACACCCAGCTATTTTTAGCGATAGGGTCTTGGCTCTAGCTCAGGCTGGTCTCAAACTTGTGAGCTCAAGTGATCCACCTGCGTAGGCCTCCCAGAGTGCTGGGATTACAGGCGTGAGCCACTGCGCCCGGACTTAATGTTCTATTTGTACGTACCACGTTGTAAGCAAAAATGGTCATGTTCTGTATATTCTATAAACTTTTCCATCAACATAAAAGCATGACCTCTTGACATGCCAGTGAATGTATTTCTAAAACATAGATGGTTCTAATTCTGAAACAAGAGCTTACATGAGACCAGGGGTTCTGTATCTTTTTAAAAGTGGTCATCTGCCACCATTGAAAATTATTTCAAAAAAAGTTTCTAGGAACCCTTCCCCCTAAGAAATATGCACATATACAAGGTGGCATAAAGTTCATGTGCAATTTGAGATAGTGTGCAATTTTAAACTGCACATGAACTTTATGGCCACCCTATATGTAAGCACACATAAGAGAAAAATAGCTAAGTTCAAACACACGTGAGGTGGCACATTTCACTCCATCTTCATCTCTGTCTGTACTGCAGGACTCTTAAAAAACACTGACACTACTCACCAATAGGACAGACTGAACTACTGATGCATGCAGCAACACGGAATCGCAAAAGCATTCTGCTAAATGAAAGAAACCACACTCAAAAAGGCTGCTGCGTACTGTATGACTTCATTTATACTGCATTCTGGAAAATACGAAACTGTAATGACAAGGATCAGCTTAGAAGCTGCCCAAGGGCAGGAACGATAGAAAGAGGACTGACTACTGAGGAAAGAGTGAACTTTCGGGGGTGGCAGAAATAGTCCACATCTTAACCGGGTAACTCAAGGAACTGTACATTAAACAGAGGGGAAATTTTACTGTATGTAAAGTATAATTCAATAAATACTGACATACCAGCTTTTATAGGAACTAAGAGCAGACATGCTAAATTGTTGACTAGTACAAAAACTGCCTACTAGCAAATTCAGAATAACTGTACATTTGCTTTTAGGTAAAATTACACACAAACCTTAAAGAAATACTATTCAACACCAATACATGCCATCTACCATCGTGAACGTTTTTCTATTACAGACATTAAAATGTGGCTTAATCAGTACTGCGAATACAACTACTTCAGAAATAGATGGTATTTATGTTAAGATTTTTTTTTGTAATTGTCATAATTGTACTTTAAATACCTTATCTCCATTGAAGTGTACTTAATTCATACTGTTTTGCAGAAAATATGCTCGTATTAGGCAAAAATAAAAGTTAAAAGATTCCTGTCAAAAAAAAAAAAAAAAAGAACAGATGGTAGGCCAGGCAAGGTGGGTCACACCTGTAATCCTCGCACTCTGGGAGGCTGAGGCAGGTGGATTGCCTGAGCTCAAGAGTTCGAGACCAGCATGGGCAAGAGCAAGTCCCTGTCTCTAAAAATAGCTAAATATTGTGGCAGGCACCTGTAGTCCTAGCTACTTGGGAGGCTGAGGCAAGAGGATCAGCCGAGCCCAGGAGTTTGAGGTTGCTGTGAGTTATGACGCCCTATCACTTAACAAAGGTTGACAAAGTGAGACTCTGTCTCAAAAAAAAGAAAAAAGATAGTAGTCAGGTGCAGTGGCTTGCACCTATAATCCAAGCACTTTGGAAGGCTGAGGACTGCTTGAGATCAAGAGTTGGAGATCAGCCTGAGCAATACAGCAAGACCCTGTCTATAAAAAAATTGTTTTTAATTAGCTGGGTATGGTGATGTGCTCCTGTAGTCTCAGCTACTTGGGAGGCTGAGGTAGAAGGATCGCTGGAGCCCAGGAATTTTGAGTTTGCAGTGAGCTATTATTTTGCCATTACACTCTAGCCCCAGCAACAGAGCAAAACACCTCTCAAAAAAAAGAAGACAAAGTAGTTTTTATATGCAGATTTAGTGTCACTTTGTCTTTCAACATTGTTATTCTAATTTATGTGTTATCATTAAAATTATCCCAAACATGCAAGAAATTATTTCAAAAATTAGTGCTGAGAATGATCATTTAATTTTTTTCAATGCTATCTTTCAGAAATAAAACACGTAAAGAACACAAGAATATTTCATTAATTTCCTATTTGCCCAAAGCAATGAAAGTTCCCCAATAATATTTCTTGGAATGGCAGGCTCATTTTGTAAAACTTTTTTTGAACAGTAAGAAGGAAAGCTCAAGACCTCTCATTTTTATGTCTCAGAAACGAGCCTAATTTGAGCCCTGAGTACTTGAAAAACTTCCTTGCCATTAGATCCTTTTAAATGGCCAGAGTGCTCGTCCAATTTCTCAACAGTAGAATTTAATATGTTTAATGACAGAAACAGATAATAATTTTGCATAAATAAGTGCTCCCACTGCTCCCCTGCAGGACAGAAAGGAGCTGAGTGAATTAAAGACCCTCACTTTCATTCTCATGCACACACGCCCAACAGAGGCCAATTCACAGAGTATCTCTAAACTGCTCGGCACAGGAGGTAAATTTTGGCTGCCTTTATACAACAAGTATTACTTGATAATTCGCTGAAGTCAGGAGGCTTTTTACAAGCATGGTGCCTCTCCCAAATGAAAGCGCAAGCAGGAATACGCTCTGGCGTCAGGTTATGAAATGTTAAGTGTTAGTTTCTGGGCCAGTAAACAGTTTTAACCTCCTTCTGTGTGAGAGGCAGAGATACGAGGCAGGTGGACTGCTCGATAATTAACACCAAGTGCATAGAACAACTCTTAAATATCTAGTGATATTTAGGAAGGCATGGGGGAACATACAAATGAGAATAATTAAGCCAAATACGGAAACAGCTCATTACCTTCAAATCTGAAATCTTGTTATATTCACTATCCTAACATAAGTGACAATTTAAATTTCCCGATACAGAGCCCAGCACCAGAGGGCCACCCGTATGTTTAGCACATGAGAAGAATGTAGGCTTGAAAGGGGTCTGGGGGGAAGCCCAGGGCCCCTCAGAACATAGAGATACGTAGGTTCCCGTTCTTTCATCCCTCTAGCTGGGATCGGGTACCACAGATTATTTAAGGCCACGACAGTGGTTTGGGAAGCAACAACACACACTGTTCATACTGTAACAGTTTTTGCAAACTGTGGTTCGGAAGGATTTTATAACATTAAATACAATGTGTTGAGAGGTTGTATGTTGTTTAAAAAAAAAAAACTGGAAGCAAATTTAAAAAACACAAAAAGTTATCTTTTCCCTTCTATCTTTTGGTCTTTCCTTTACTGTAAATGATACTGGAATTAAGTCTGTTTGAAATTTTCTAAATGCATGAGCTGGAGTTCTTAAAATGCTCACTTCAAATCCCTGGGGGGAGGAGGGTGGGAGGATGAGAGGAAGAGGGCTATCAATCCAGAACAAAGGCACCAGAATTACAACCTTCTGAGTTCCACAGATTTAAATCCCACAGCAAAAGGGGAAATTCATAAAAATAAAATTCGATACATACAGGCAGCAGTGTATTTTTAAAAACAGGTAACTACACAAATGAATAGTGCTGGGATAACCATGCAGACATCTGAAAGGGAATAAAATAATTCTAACTGGCTTGAAAATTTAAATATAGAAAAGTAAAAATCATACAATGTATTTGGAGAACATAGGTTGTTTTAGTTTCTTCAGGAATCTCATAATACAAAGGCTATTCTAAGAATGACATAAACCTGTAAGTCATGACATTTTTAAACTTCTTCATGACAAAGTATGTTTAGTATTTACTTGGTCTTGTATTGCAAGCTCTATGCTCAGCACAGGCTAAACACAAATTAGTTCAGGGTGTCAGAATTCTAAGATGGCTCTCAAGACGTGGTCCCCTCCCACTTGTGTGAGCAAGATGTGTGAACCTGGTGGGATTTCACCACCATAACTACACTGTATGGCAAAGGTGAAGGAATTCTGCAGGATTAATTAGTCGACTTTAGTTAATCAGAAGGTAGAGTGCCTGGGTGGGCCTGACCTAATAAGGCAAGTAACTTGAAAGTGGGGACAGATGTAAGAGACCAGATGCAAGAGCAGAAACACTGTATCCCATTAGCCTTGAGGACACAAACTGTCCTGTGGAGAGGGCCCTGTGGCAGGAAGCTGTGGGCAGCCTCTGGCAGCTGAGGATCTCAGTTTGTTTTTGTTGTTGTTGTTGTTGTTTGGGATTGAGGGTACAAAGACTTAGGTAACACTGATTGTGTTTGTTAGGTAAAGTCCCTCTTGTAATTGTGTCCTGCCCGTGTGCCTTACACTGTGACCCCCATCCTCTTCCCCTCCCCCTGCTCCCTCATTCTCCTACCCCCCACTTTGCATTAGTTCATCTACTGCCCTCATGTCAGAATTGAGTACATTGGATTCTTGCTTCTCTATTGTGATGCTTTACTAAGCAGAACGTGTTCCAACTCGATCCAGGTTAATATAAGAGATGTAAAGTCTCCATCTTTTTTAATGGCTGAATAGTATCCATGGTATACATATACCACAGCTTGTTAATCCATTCCAGGGTTGGTGGGCATTTAGGTTGTTTCCATGTTTTGGCGATTGTAAACTGGGCTGTGATAAACAGTCTAGTGCACATGTCCTTATGATAAAATGATTTTTTTTTTTTTTCTGAGTTGATGCCTAGTAATGGGATTGCAGGATTAAATGGGAGGTCTAATTTGAGTGCTTTGAGGATTCTCCATATTTCCTTCCAGAATGCAGTCCCACCAGCAGTGTAAAAGTGTTCCTTTCTCTCCACATCTACACCGGCGTCTGCAGCTTTGAGACTCCGTGATGTGGGCCATTCTCACTGGAGATAGGTGATATCTTAGGGTAGTTTTGATTTGCATTTCTCCGAGGATCAGGAATGATGAGCATTTTTCCAAATGTCTGTTAGCCACTAGTCTGTCAGAGCCTTCATCAGGGCAGGTTCTGCTCATATCTCTTGCCCAGAGGTAGACGAGATTATTTACTCTTTGTAATTAATTTGAATTCTCTATAGATTCTAGTTAGCAACCCTTAGATTGATACCCTGCAAATATCTTTTCCCATTCTGAAAGCTGTCTTTTGGCATTACTTGTTTGCTATGTCTTCAGCTGTGCAGAAGCTTTTCAGCTTAATTAAGTCCCATGTTAATTTTTGTTGTTGCTGTGAAGGCTGAAGTCTTTGTCATAAAATCTTTCCCCAGTCCAACATCATCAAGAGTTTTCCCCACACTTTCCTCTAAGATTTTTGTCGTTTTGTGTCTTAGATTTAAGTCTCTTATCCGTCTTGAGTCAATTTTTTTAAAGGGTGAGGGGTGTGGGTCGAGTTTCAGTCTTGTACATGTGGTTATCCAGTTCTCCCAGCACCATCTGTTAAGTAGGGATTCTTCCCCTCACTGTATGCTTCTGTTGAGATCCTCAGTCTTAATGTAAGTCTGTAAATATCCAGTGAACCTGGATAAGAATCCCCAGTCTCAGATAAGACTGCAGTTCTGGCTAATACCCTGATTTTAGGCTGAAAAAACTCTCAGCAGAGGATGTAGGTGAGCTGCACCTAGATTCTGGGCCCATTAAAACTGAGATAATTAAATGGGTGTTGGCGGTTCAAGTTGCTAAGTGTGTGATAATTTCTTACACAACACTAGAAAATTAACACGTCAGCAATGACAACTGGGAAAAATGTATTGTGCAAAGCAATTTATTTAATAGGTAAAAAAGTCTACAAACCTATTTAAAAGATCAACAACCCAAGAGATAAATGGCCAGAACATACAAGGTGGACATAAAATGTGCATGCAATTCAATATACTTGTAACTTTGAACTGCACACGAACTTTATGGCCACCCTGTACAAACACATAATTCATAAACACAGATACATGTTTAAGTCTGTGAAAATGTGATCAACCTAATGTACTACCGTTGCCTAAGATATAACTACTGAGACACACTGGGTGAGGTACAGGGGATGTCTCTGTACTATAAAGTTTTCTAAAACTCCCATAGATCTATAATTATTTTTAAAAAGATTTAAGAATATGATTAATCTCATTCATACCAGGAAAAACATAAATGAAAATGAGCTACCAGTTTTCACCCATCAGACTGGCAAGGGTCAAAAAACTTGGTAACATGCTGTGTCAGAGGGATGTGAGTTGAGGCATGTTCATACACTACTAAGGGTTATATGAACCGTTCACTGCTGCACCATGAGCTCCTAAGTCAGCAGTTCTCAACCTGTGGGTTGCGACCCCTTTGTAACAATGAAAATACTCCGCGACATTAGGAAGGTTGAGAACCGCTGTCCTAAGTGCTCCACACAAAGCAGGTATCGTGTTCCATCAATGTTCAATTTGGCAGTATCATAATTTAAAATGCACATGCCTCATGGCTGAGCAATTCCACTTTTAGAAATTTAGCCTATTAACATTCTTCACATGTGCAGAAAGCATGTCCAAGTCACTGACGTGTTTAAGGACCAAAGATTAGAAACAATATACATGCCCTTTAATAAGGAAATAATTAAAATGATGAAATAATCATGCACTAGAATCATGTGTAGCCACTGAAACAAGGTGAACTGATATAGATCAAGAGAAGAATGTGCTTTCCAGCTTCTCAAGTCATGTAGTGTAATTTCACAACATACCTACACTCATTCATCTGGTCAGTGTTTTAGAAAGCACCAACTACACACGCCAGCCTCCATGCCTACATAAGTGTTAGAAAGGACGGGGAAGGTGCCCACAGGCACAGAGGGGAGGCATGGGAATCCACAAAGAAAAGAGATCAGAGCTCAGGAGCCCAGAGTAGGTGAACAACTCTGGGTGTCAGTCTAAGTAGCGGAGATTCTTGAAGGATTTAAAGCAGGGGTTCTCAACCTTCCTAATGCCGTGGCCCTTTAATACAGTTCCTGTGGGTCACGACCCACAGGTTGAGAATCACTGATTTAAAGTAAGGTATTGCTGAGACATTATACAAAGTATACATTTAATGTACAAATGAAAGAGAGATCCAGTGGAGAAGTTTTATAATCTGGGGACCATCTCTGATCTCGTTAGAGGTGTCTTGAAGTATCTCAACTTGAGTACCTGCAGTAAGCTGAGTCACCCAGGGCTTACTCCTTTTCCCTATGCCTGAAGATGGGAAAACATAAAAACATGGGGCCAGGCCAGACCCAGTGGTTCGCACCAGTACTCCCAGCACTTCGAGAGGCTGATATGGGAGGACTGCTTTGGGCCAGGTGTTTGAGACCAGCCTGAGTAAGAGCGAGACCTGCATCTCTACCAAAAATGGAAAAATTAACTAGGCATGGTGGTATACACCCATAATGCCAGCTACTTAGGAGGTTGAGGCAGAAGGATTACTTGAGGTTGCAGTGAGCTATGATGACGCTACTTGACCTTAGCCAGGGTGACAGAGCAAGACTCTCTCTCAAAAGTAAATAAATAAATAGCGTAAGTACAGTAGGAAGTCCTCTTGGACCTGGAGAAAGGTTTTTAGTCCCCACCCTCAAGCATTTGCACCTGCTTCCCTCCACCATCTCCCTTCCCTGCTCTGCGCTCAACATTCAGGAATGGAACTGAAGCAGCAAATTCCTTTAACTTCATGTCTTCCGCCTTCCTTTCAGTCTCCTGTACTTTTTCATGGGGTTTTCAAGCACTTTGCCTGATGCCAACACACAACCTGAACTGCTCTTACTGAATGGGCCTCATCTTGTCAGATAAATTAAAATCTATGCCAACTAGTGATTCAGCCTCAAATAGAGGCCACCTGTTCCAATTAGGGAGATTAAAATAGTACACTGCTGACTATCTGAAGCCAAGTTCAGGCCTTTGGGCTGATCACAACATCTTGACAAAGAAAAGGGACTTCTGGCCCCAACACAGTTGCACACTCTGGAGTAAATATATTTCGGTGCTTGAGTGTAGTTTTCATTAAAGGCACTCTTTATTTTTGGACAAATGCTTATATTCAAATTTCTGTGAAAGGCTGCAGCTCAAGGCACCATTTATTTCCTTACATTACAACAAGCCTACATGCACATCTTAATTAGGTTCAACTTTACTTCAGAAAAACAGCTTAAATTTCTTCTCTGCCCACTATCTGTCCTTGCTTGAAATTCCCAAAGAATCCTCATTTTCCAGATAGTCCATTCTTCAGCCTAAGGTCTCCCAGGGCTTCAGTTTCCCTCAATGCATCAGAAGAAAAAGGAAAAAACAATGCAGAGATACAGCCAGAAGCAAGTGTGACAGATTTCCAGCCTTCTGCAGTGTTTCCACTGGATAAAGCTGCCTTCAACCTACGGGAGAGGGCTTTCGTTCATCCTAAGCAACCACCATTTATATTGATTAAGGCAATTAATTTATACCTCATTTGATACTCAAAGAATTTACGATAGATTACAGGAAACACACCCCCACGCAGGCATGTATACATACTCTAAAACCAGGCCAGGGAAAACATAAATAAGAAAAAAAAGCCACAACCAGGAGTTAAAAAAAAAAAAAAAAAACAGAAAGATAAACAGTCCATAAAATCTCACTCAGTTCAGCTGAAATTTGGATCTGAGCTTCCTACTGGCCAACATAAAAAGGGAAATACTGAGTAACTCAAATTTTCAGAATAGAAGAACAAAAATGCTCTTAAGCATTTCCTAGGCTAAGAATTTCATGAAGGAATGAGGGGAGGTGAAACAGTGTTTTCCTAAATGATTCTGCATTATTTTAGGTAACATAAGACAAAAGCATTAAATAACAGAATCACAGGGAGTCAGTTTTTCCCTTTTCAATCCTCAATTCAATCCTCAACCCAATCCAGCTGATGCAGTCCAGGAGAAAGTCTCTGGTGCTAAAAGCTCTTAATAATGCTTCCACACTGCTAATCTACTGAAATCTGGTGCTGGAGGCCTCAAACACAGACAATATGTAGTTAGAATAGTAACACTGATACATTAAAAATAAATTTAAGATTTTTGGGTTTTTTTTATTTTTTTTATTGTTAAATCATAGCTGTGTACATTAGTGCAATCGCCTGTACCCATTCTAAGATGCACCATAGATGTGGCCCCACCAAAAAAATTTAAGTTTTAAGGAGTGAGCTTACTTAGAAATATTCAGTACATACTAGCATAGGTGACATGAGGCCATGCGAAGCCATGTGTAGGTGTGGGAACAAATGAAGCTTGGGAAACTCTGTGGTAGACCACGGATGACTCAACGTCAGAACGACAAATGTAGTAATGGGATCCCTAACACCATGGCTGTGGATTCTCACACTGCCGACAAGGAGAGTTGACATTCAAGTTTAACTCCAGCACCCATACTCTTAGCAAATCTATTTCTCAAATCCAGAGATAAGCAAAGAGAGTGATGTTGGAGAGGAGGAGAGGAGATGGCTGAGTAATGTTTAAGAAGTAAACCACTGGATGTAGTGAGTGGCGGGGGTGGAGGGGGAGACTGAGAGGGCACCCCAGGCATCCGCTCTGGGGCCTAGCTGTACAGGAAAAGCATTAACCAGGAATGAGCAGGGCTATTCAAAGAAGGAATTAAGTTTGACATACAGACTCTAAAATACCTGTGGAACATCTATGTGGAAATGTGTTATGCAGGAAAGGCTGCAACTTTCTCCTGGGTTGGGCTCTCAAGTTAGCATATAGGGCAGACGTCACACAGTCTTTCCCTCAGGTGGACACTTCACTGGGGACTGGCAATGGACATGCCATCTCTCGACATGCCAACTCTTTTCCTGTCCTCCCCCTAGTGTTGGAGCAGATGACTGTTTCTTTGGCCAAGAACCAGGCTTGTGGTTAGGGGTTGTGTTGTATGAAAATTATATAGACTGAAAGTCCTTGGTGCTGGAAGAGGCACGATGTGGAAGTCATGGAAATGGAGAGCTTCAGAGGCAATGGCAGGCTCAGGCTGAATTCAACATCAAAAGCATACGTGACACACTCCGTGGCTTATGCATTTGACATACTTTTCCCCACGATATCCTACCCTAACGTGAAAGCAAGGAGGAACTCTACAGTTTGCAACATTTTATACTAGGAAAAAAATGAAGAAACTAAAAGGGACCCCAGAAAAGATCAATTTTTAAAAGTGGCAATAATCCAAGGCAGCTCTATAGTTTGACATATTAATCATCACTTTCCTATACCTCAAGGCCCCCCAAAATCTGGAAATAAACTCAGAAGAATAATGCCTAAGACTCAATAATTCAAACTCAATAATTCAAACTCTTTTTCCATAAAAACTTAAATCTGTCAATCAGTTTCTCTACTGAAAATAATTTTAAGTTATCATTCTAGCTAGTTTAATCAAGATGTTGATCCATAAAATTTAGTAAGTGTGGTAATTTAAAATATTTGAAGCAATTTTCTTTTGAGACAGAAGAAGATATAATGGCTAGTTCTAATCTGTCTATATTAGTTACATAATTTTACTGGTTACAGTCTGGCTAATGTCACTTTTTCACTTCTGCAAATGGAATAGTCTAGAATTAATGTCTAAATTCCCCTCCAGCCCCAACATGGTAAAACCTTGAGATTAACCTTTCAATCCTTTGCCTTAAGTATGAGAAGCACGTGCCTTCAAACCAGTCAAGTCAGGGTCCTGCGGGGAGTTCTGGTATGGCCACCAGGTCCCTGTTTTCCTAGCTGCTTTAAAAACTGTCCCTTGTAATGTTGTCAGTTGGCACATGCTGCCTGAATCCCCTTAACTTGTGACAGATCCAAGTTTACAGTCAGCCATTTAATATGTGGCTTTTTGAAGGGACCTACACTAAGTGGGATTCCAGGAGGCACTCCTTGAAAAGAGCTGGTCTCTGGAGAAAATGCAAAGTGTTGGACATCACACCCACAGTCTCTGTATTCCACTGCAGCTCCTGCGGTAGCCAGACAGCTACACTGCTGTTTCGTATTTTTATCATTACTCCTCTCCCATCTAAACACTGATAAGAGCTTAGCAGGTGCTGGTAACGCACCGGGCTTTATACAAACGACATTATTAAATCCTTTTATTTTTTTATTTTTTACATATACATGTGTTTATTGGGTTTCCACTTTTTGCCTTCACAAAATTACATCATTAAATTCTTACAACAATCCTCTAAGAAAAGTATTATGATGCCCTTCGTAAAAAGGTAATTTTGGTAACATGCACCAGGGTACCCTAAGGAGAGTCCACAGAGGCAGGTGACCCCAGAACTGGTACCCTGAACCATCCAGTGTACTCCCCAAAGTGAGACGTGCAGTAGGGGATCCAAGGGGAAAGAGATTTATTACTATGAGGAACTTGGCAGAAAGATCACCAGGTGACTGATTATGTGACCCAAGAGAATGAAAGGAGTGGACACACAGGCCAGCGATAGGGACCTACTGAGGAGGAGAGACGGGTTTGCAGGCTTATTTAGAACTTAATTGTCGGGCAGCGCCTGTGGCTCAAGGGAGTAGGGTGCCGGTCCCAGATGTTGGAGATAGTGGGTTCAAGCCCAGCCCTGGCCAAAAACAGCAAAAAAAAAAAAAAAAAAGAACTTAATTGTCCTTAAGGAGAACTACTTTTATCACGCCTCTCGGACAGCTCGTCCTGCAGAGACCAAACGTCAGGCTAAATGATGGTCCTTTATCATGAGCTTATTCAATAGCCTCTTGGACTTTCCCAAGTTACTGGTAAAATTCTTATATCATAGGCATTACACAAAGTTCATAAACTATCCTTCTATGTTATTCATTCAAGTATTTACTAAGAATCTATGAGTGTATGCAAAAGAGTGGCAAAGCACGCACCAGAAGAATGAGGGTGAATACCAGCAGAAGCCAAACACACCCATCCCCCAGCACCAGCTAGTTTACTAAGACCAGGGTGCGCTCCAGTGTTCACCACACAGGCAGACAGCAAAGTGGTTGAGAATCTGCTCAGGAGGGCTGCTAGCACTCTGGGTGGACAGATTGCTCCAGGAGTTCAAGAATAGCCTGAGCAAAAGCGAGACCCTGTCACTACTAAAACTAGATCGGTGTAGTGGCGCATGTCTGTAGTCTCAGCTACTTGGGAAGCTGAGGCAAGAGGATTGCTCAAGCCTAAGAATTTGAGATTGCTATAAGCTATGATAATGCCATGAGGCACCCAGAGCATCGGAGTCAGAGACTCTTATCTCAAAAAAACAAAACAAACAAAAAAAAAGGAATCTGGTCTGGATTTAAGACAGATAAGGGTTCAAACCTTTGTTCCACTCTCACTTCCTAATAGCTACAAGACCTTGATCAAATGACTTATATGTCTGGGCCTCAGCATTCTCATCTGTAAAATGGAACTATAATTAGGATATTGTAAGGATTTAAAAGAAGTGCTTAATACTGCCCGGTGTAGAGCAGAAAATCAGTACACACTGACTATTACTGTTACCAATTTCTTCTTTTCATTTTTGTTCTTTCAATAAATATACCATGTATTCCTCCCCAAGTAGCACCTCTTGGGTAGAAGCAGATTATGCACAAATCATATATCCTGATGTTCCCTTACTAAGGAATAAAAAGTCCTCCTTCTGATTCATAGTACAGTGATTCATGGTTCTCTTTCTTTTCTCTCACCAACCCCCCTCCACTGACAACAGAAAAACACAATTAAGAAACAGCAGGACTAAAAGCTGTAGACTCTCCTTGGGGTAAGATGTGGGCAATTTCCACGTAGGGGCTAGGTTGATTTTTGACCTTAGCAGCAGCCCTGAAAATTCAGACAGAGGGGTCTGAAGCAGAACACATCCTGTAATCTGACTTGGTAGCAGCTGCCTTGATGCTCTCTACAGCGGAAGTGACAGGCAGACGTGCTGGTGGTGGCTGGCAATTCATTCTCTCCTAAACGGAGAACTGGTGAGCCTGCAGCAAAGCACAGCTCAAAAAACACACATCAATTTTCTCATCCTATATGTAAGAAAAATCTGGCCTGAGACACCATTATTCACAGTCTTTTTAATGAACTCTTTAGAATAAATCACTGATTAAAATGGTATTTACAAACTGCCCAGCTGATCACTTTACTAGGTCAGTGTCACCTATGACAGAAGTCGCTTCCACTCACCCTATTTCCTGCCCAGGGAGTGGCATGTGATCAACTTATTACCTCACTGCCCAACCAGTTCTACTGTGAGAAGGGCTACCAGATCCTCTTCTTGACAGCCTTTGGTCATTACTCATCATATAATTGTGGCTCTATTTCCAAACCACAGAACATTTAAAGAGACACTTCAGGTGGCATTCATGCTCTAACAAGTTTTACCTTACACGTTAGAGACTCTGTGCTTACCATCATTTCCTCCTGTACAAGAGAAGGGTATTTTCTGGGGTCACAGGTATTGACATATAAATGAGACACGTCAACCCTAACCACATATGGAATTAAATGAGATATACCCACCAGATATTAAGCTCCCAGAGAGACCAGACTGTTTCCCTTACCATTGTATTCCTGACGCCTAGACTAGCAGCCAGCACACAGAAAGTGCTCAAAGGGTTTGTTGAATAAATGAAGCTTCTTGCTCTCAAAGTACAAGTGGCGGTAGTTTATAAACACATGTAAACAATCAATATGATGAGGAAAAAATGATGGAAGAAGATACAAAATGCTAGAAAAGTCTCTGCTTTTCATTAAATTAGCAGTCTTTCCATTTTCAAGCGTATAAACCCTTATATGGTACAGGTAGCACATCCCTTATTCAAAATGCTTGGAATCAGAAGCGTTTCAGATTTCAATTGTTTTCAGATTTTGCAATATCTGTATCACACTTACTGGCAGAGCATACCAAATCAAAAAATCTGAAATGCTCCAGTGAGCACTCCTTTGAGCATCTATCACCACTCAAAAGGTTTTAGATTTTGGAGCTTTTCAGATTTCAGATTTCTGGATTTGGGACGCTCAATCTGTTATAAAAATAGTTACCATCTACTAAGTTCTTACTGAGCATCTGACATTTGAGTTAAATGTTTCATAGACATTACTGCATTTATTCCTTCAAACAGTTCTACTGTGCAGAAGTGGAAACTAAGGCTCTAAGATTATAGAATCCAAGTCCACATCAATAGCAAACAGCCCTAGGGCAAGGTCTGTATTCTGGGAACCGGCCTAATGAAAGTGGTTCCATAAGGAAAATAATCTGGGCCTTGCATCTGGGGCAAAACAGAAGTTAGTGAAGGTCCTAAGTAGCTAAACTAAGGTAAGAGATGACTGGGGAAGGAACTAATTCCAAAGAATGTCAAAGAAAGACCCACTGGTATTGCTGATAAGTAAGATAGGGGAGGGCAGACAAGATGATTAGCTGTTCTGATTAGAGGTGGCACCAACAAAATTGTTTTTAAAATTACTCATACATGGGGAAAAGTAGCTAACATTTGAGTGCGCACATCTTTTTTTTTTTTTTTTAAACAAATGCTCTCATTTAAGACTTACACTCCTGTGAGAGTGCATTATTATCATCTCTTTTATAGATAGGGAACTGGAGGATCCAGAAAGGCTTTTTAGGACCATGTCCCAGTGGTCACCCAGTTAGAAAGTGTGAAGAGCTGGAATCAACCAGGGATGCCTGACCCAGAGCCCTAGCTGTTTACCACTACACCCAAGAGGCTGAAGCTGGCATTTTAAAACATTTAAAATGAAAACCAGCTAAAATAAATCTAATTCACACATAATTAATAAAAACTAGTTACTGTATCAAAAGCAGACTGCCTGTATTCTTAAAAAGATGATAGCCTTTATCTAGGGCATAAAAAAAAATAGAATTCTAATTACGTATTCTCTTTCTTTAAAGTAGAGATATATGTATGTCAAGCTAACAAGCTAACAAGCACCATTTCTGAGTTTGACAAAGATTAAGTTTCAAAATGTGAATGATCCTGGCTTTTAGCTTAGAGAAAATCACAGAATTTATTACATTTCACTGAAGGGGGGGGAGGAATCTAGGCTAGTTCGCCTGCCTGTAAAAATAGATTTCTGCAATATTAAAATAGTACACTACCTCATTATCATTCCAGCCGCAAAGGCTTACGTCCAGCAAGAAAGATGTGTATTCTCCCCTTTATCACACAGGATAACTTACTTTCTTTTCTTTTTTTTTTTTTGAGTGATGGTCTCTCACGAGGCTGCAGTATGGGGACATGACAGATACCTTGAACTCCTTGGGCTCAAGTGAGCCTCCTGACTCAGCCTCCCAATATGGTATCCATTTTAATTCAAAAAATGACCATTCCCTTGGCTTGGCGCCCATAGTATAGTGGTTACGGCACCAGCCACATACACCGAGGTGACTGGTTTGAACCCGGCACAGGCCAACTACAACCAAAAAATAGCTGGGCATTGTGGAGGGCACCTGTAGTCCCAGCTTGAGTTCTCTTGGGATTCTCTTGGGCTGAGGCAAGAGAACTGCTTAAGCCGAAGAGTTTGAGGCTGCTATGAGCTGTGATGCCACGGCACTCTACCAAGGGTGACATAGTGAGACTCTGTCTCCAAAAAAAAAAAAAGAAAAAAGAAAAAGACCATTCCCAGCACAAGAACTTTATCTCATAGACTCTTAGCCTGCTGCTCCAGAGAGGAAACTGTATTATCTCTGAAAGGTTAATCAACTCTTTCCAGGCATCCCCAGTTCTCATTAGCATTTTTAGGGGAGCTAATTTACCAAATGAGTCCACAAAAGGTTTCTTATTTTAATTTATTCCCAAGGAGATGTTGACATCAAGAAATTACCATTTGATGTTTTCCTTTTGCATCACATACTTTACATCTAAGTGAGTTCCACAAAACAGGAGCCAGTATCATCTAATGCACAGAGAAAGGAAACTTGCTTGCCCTTCATTATAGCAGTCTTTTTGCAGCCTTAAAGACATACTCGAAATTACATCAGCCCCACTTGAGAAAAGTTCTTATGAGTTTACAAAAATTTCACTCTTCCTGTCTCAACAAAACTCCAAAAGTAGACAGTCAAGACAGGGATCTCAAGAAGTCCCGTATCACTGCTGTAAAACTTGTGATCACGGTTTACTAAAATTCTAGCCCTTCTCTATCTGATTTCTCTTTTCTCTTCATTAGCTCTTATATATGCCCAATATACTAATTTAGGATACTCAGTACATACAATGTTTAACTCAGTTTTAATGCATGGTTTATCTAAAAATCGACTATCTTCATGCTAACAAAACAACGTAGGAGGTAGAAGCAGACAGACAATATAATAAAGTCAGTAGAATTTTAAAGAAACTCCCTTCAATAAAAGTAGTGCCTCTTTAACAAAAAAGACAGGTGTGGGAACAGAACCATGGGAGACACAACAGAGACAAACTAAGTCTGCAGTTCAGTTACACATTTGATTTATCACCTTTCATCTAAGCAGATGAGGCATAACTTTGGCAGGTTATGAAGAGTGAGTTTTGGAAAGTTGCATGAGTTTTGCCAAATAACTTAGATGAGTTCACAATGAGCCATCCATCCCTCAAAGATTACTATTCTTGTTTACACAAAGATCACTGTAGTTGTGACAAGAGAAACCTGAGCTTCCACCTTTTTTTTGCAAATCTTCAACAAACTTTAGAGACTCCCCTCAATTACAAATGTGTTAGAAAACCATCTCCTTTTCTTCATTTCAGCTCTGCTAACAGTCATCCCCCAAGAAACTTCTAACTGTGGGTAACCAAAGATCTTTACTGTATACTTCAAAGTAGAGTTTCTGGTTATTTTCATTGTTATGAAATTTTGTTAAGTGAAAAAGTCAAGAGAATTGGAGGGGAGAGGAGAAAGTGAGATATGTGCAGGAGACATACCAAATATATTCAATCTATAAAAATCTAAAATCGTTCTGCTAAATTGATTAATGGTAGATAAAGGGAAAACAGGCAAATATATACGCGGGACTCAATACTTCACTTGTGGAGCAATGTATTACTACTTTGAATTACGAGTGAACACTCAAATCCTGCACAAAGGGCCGCCACATATCACTATTGCTACTACTTCTGTGGGGCTGATCTCTCCATCTCGGAGGTGGCAGGCCACGATCTGAGCCCGGCTCTGCCTCCCTGAACTTCATGAGAGACGCTGACACCCAAATCCCCAGTTCTCCAACCACTGAGTAGTTGGCGGAGCAAAGAACAACTCCAGGTACCTATTGCCAGAACAGATGCCGGGGTGGAGGAGGAGCTGTCTTCAATCAGCCACGGGGAGAACGCATCATGCAGCCTCGCATCCACCCGGGATGGCCCGAGAGCCCGCGAGGGCAAAGGTCCTCCCCGGGGAAGGCGGAGAGACACGCGCTCCGGCTGCGGCCTCGGCTGTATTTTGCAGCAGAACAGGGCTCGATTCTGCAGCGTGCTCAGAAAGAGCTATTTTCGCCCACAGCCAAAATCAGCAAAAGCAAATTACATTGCAAACAATGGCGAGGGCGCCTGCTCCGCAGGGCTCAAAACTCTGGAGAGGCAGGGCGCAGACAGACTTCTCCCTCGGGCAGAGCCTCTCCGCGCTCCGGCCGCGCTCCCCGCGCGGGCTCCGGCCGCCACCGGTAGGGCCGGGAGGAGGGGCGGCAGCCGAGGCTGAGGAGGTGGGTGGCCGTCGCCCCGAGGCCAGGACCCTTGGAGACGTCGAGGACTCCGCGCGGCGGATGGCGGGATTCCCGCGCCTCCCCGCGCCGCGCGCCGGGCGCTCCCTGGCGGGGACGGCGGCGGAGCGCGGGCCGTCGGGGAACCGGGTGTTCCGGGCAGAGCGAGGGGACAGAGCAGCGGCGGAGAAGGGGCGGACCCGCGGTCTCCGACGCCCCTCCCCGGCCCTTCCCTCGGGCAGAGCCGGGAAAGTAAAGACCCCTGGCAACAGGGCGCAGGGCGAGTGAGTGCGCCGCGCGCCCTCCCCACGGGGCTCGACGCCCCCGCCGCCACCCAGCCCGCGGCTCTCACCCGGCTCCTGCAGCGGTGTTGCCGGCCGGGGTCCGAGTAGGTCCGGTCCACGGTTAGCGCCGTGTCGCTGCCCGGCATCTCGGCGCTCCGGCGGGGAACTTCCCAGTCTACTGGAGCCGCCGCGCCGCGAGCCGCCCGCCGAGCTCGGGCTCACCCCGGGAGCCGCGGCCGAGCGGGCGGCGCGGGCTGCTGCAGCTGTTGCCGACACCCGCGCGGCCGCCCTGCGCCGCAGCCGCAGCCGCGAGTGGGGGCGGGGCCGGAGCTACGCTCCGCCCCCTTCCCCCCCGCCTCCCCCTGCGCGCCCCGCGGGGAGCCAGACCCCTGTAGCTGGGGGAGGGCGGGGGAAGGGAGCAATGTCCCTGCCTCCCTCCCGCCTCCCTCTCCGGCTGGAACTTGCTGATTCCACTCCCTCCCACACAGCCCCCTCTCTCCTCAACAGATGAGCGACATAGACAACTATTTGTCGACTTACTTGTATGTTTATGATGACAAATGGCTTTTATGGCAAGATGTTGACGCTTGTCTTAAAAGCTTCCTTTTATATTACTTTACATTCAACAGACACTTTATTGGGGGGAAGCTACCATGTACCAGACCCCGGGCCAGAGGCCAGAGATTTAAACAAAAAAAAGAAAAAAAGAAAAAAAGAAAGAAAGAAAGAAAAAAGACGTTCCCCTCCTGATTCCACTGAGCACACAGCATACTTAAACCAAGATCCTACCGTGTTGTGTATTTTAATTTTTAGTGTCTGGCTTACTTTTTTGTTGTAAGCTACTTGATAGTATCTTTTTCATTTTAGTATTCCTTATTCCCACCAAACGATCCCTGCCTATTTGGAGTCTAGAAGAAGGACTGATTGGTGAACAATTACATATCAGTTACCCAAACCAAAATTCTGAACACCTGGCCTGGCTCTGGGGTGTGTACCAATAGGAGAGTGGGTTGAAATACTTAAAGTGCAGCTGTTCAGAGAGGAGCCAGAGCAGAATGCAGCCAGCCTAGAGGGGATTTGCCTTTCCCTTCAAAGTCTTGAAGGGGAGGGGGAGGGGTAGAACAAGCTTAAGAAACATTCTGAGCATAAAAAGAGGTACATTTGGAAAACTTAGAGTCATCAGTTTAGGAATCTTCAGGAACAGAAGGACAAGACAGGGAAAGTCAGCAGAGACTAACAGGGTTCTTTTAAGGGTAAGAAGTTCAGCCTTTTTCTGTGGGTACCAGGCAGCTTCTGGAGATTTCCTGAACAAGGAAATGACAACGTCAGACTGGATGGAAATTTAAGGAGATGATGTATTTGATAGCAGTGTGAAGCACAGTCTAAAGATGGGTAAAATACACTGGTTAGAAAGCCATTGCTCACACTTGCACACTTGGGAGGCCAAGATGGGAGGATCACCTGAGGCCAGGAGTTTGAGGCCAGTCTGTAGAACATGGTAAGACCCCATATCAACAAAAAGCTAAAAAATTAGCCAGGCATGGTGGCACACACCTATAGTCCTAGCTACTCTAGAGGCTGAGTCAGAAAGATCCCCTGAACCCAAGAGTTTGAGGTTGTAATGCGTTGATTGCACCCCTGCACTCTAGCTGGGGCAAGGGAGTAAGATCATGTCTCTAAAAAAAAAGGAAGAAAGAAGGCCATTGCAAAGATTGAGAACATCCTGAATATCCTTCAAAAGGAGATTAAGTAAATATATGATGGTATATCACTAAGCAGAACATTAGCTTCCTGGTAGCTATGGAAATATGTCTAACATACACAGTTAAGTAGAAAAAAACAATGTGCAAAATAATATATATGGCATGCTACCATTTATGTGATTATATATGCATAGCGTATTTCTGGGAGGATAAACAAGATATTAAGGAAATAGATAAGAAACTGATACCAGGAGAGGGAAGGAGGTAGTGAGAAGGCAGAGATGAACGAGAGCTCTTTTTCTCATGGTGTATGCTTTTTAAACTTGAATGTTTGTATTGTGGTCATATATTAATGATTCAAAGAATAAAATAAAAAATATTTTTAAGTAAAGAGGTAAACTTATTAAAACTAAAGAAGTAACTGAAAATCCCATATAGTCCTAAAGTCATTCAAGAAATTAAATCAAGTTTTAAAATACCCACACCTACTCCCACCCCACATGCAACTATACCAGGCCCAGAGAGTTTTTTCCAGTAAGTTTTTCCAAAGCAGAGACGAGAGATACCAAATATTGAGGGTGGTGGGAGGGAGGGGGATGGAGAACAGAGATTTTAGATAGAGTGGCCAGAAGAGGCATCCATCATAAGGTGACATTTGAGCAGTGACTTGGAAAGGAGGGAAGCCAGCAATGTAGATACCTGGAAATTTCAGAGAGATGAACAGCAAGTCAGGGGCCCTGAACAGGAACACTTGGGAAGAGTTCAAGGAAGAGCAAAGAGGCCAGTTTTCAGTAGAAGGAGAGATGAGGCCTGAGACATTACAGAAGTCCAGATCATACAGGGGCTTTTAGGCCATTTTAAGAATTTTGATTTTAGGGCAGCACCTGTGGCTCAGTGGGTAGGGCACCAGCCCCATGTATACCCAGGGTGGCAGGCTCAAACCCTGCCCTGGCCAAATTGCAACAAAAAAATAGCCGAGCATTGTGGCGGGCTCCTGTAGTCCCAGCTACTTGGGAGGCTGAGGCAAGAGAATCGCCTAAACCCAGGAGTTGGAGGTTGCTGTGAGCTGTGTGACACCACAGCACTCTACCAACGGCAATAAAGTGAGACTCTGTCTCTACAAAAAACAAAAAGAATTTTGATTTTAATTTGGAGAAATATGGAGACATTTGGAAATGTTTAAGCAAAAGAGTAGCATGGTCTGCCTTTTCACTTGGTGGGGAAAAAATACCGTAGATTCCAACCTTACAGCATAAACAAAACTTAATACCGGACAGCTGAAAGACCTAAAGGAGAAAAAAACAGAACTTAAAATTATGAGGAAAAAAAATCCAAAAGAATATTATCATCTACAGTTTATAAAAAGCAGGTCACGAAAAGCATAAACCATAAGCATAAACAATAAGCATAAAGATTTCACATCATTAAAATTTTTAAACTCCTGCTTATGGAAAGAAATAATAAAATGAAAAGACAAGCCACAGACTGAATTTGAGCTAAAAAAAAAAAAAATCAATATGGATGAATTTCACAAACAAAAAAAGCAAGCCATAGAAAAATACTTGTAGTAAGATTCATATAAAATTTAAAAATACAGTAGAACCTCCCTAGTTGACCATCTCCCTACATTGGCCACCTCCGTAAATTGACCTAATTTTCGTAGACCAGACAGGCCCCACATGTACATATCAATACAGCAGGCCTAGTTCCTTACATTGACCACCTCCACGTGTTGACCAGTTTGTTACAGTCCCTTGGGTGGTCAACTTATAGAGGTTCTACTATATAAAGAAACAACCTTTTTTTTTTTTAAGGAAAATAAAAACATAATAATAAAACTATTAAGAATAGCAAGAACATAATACATTTTTGGAGAGTATGTCTGGAAGGAAGATGAAGGAGGATTCAATAGGAGAGGAATATAGGATTATAAATATGTAATGCTCTCTCACAAATAACTGTTGGTACGCTGGATATATATTCATTCATATATACATACAATATTTCAGAATAATTTAAACTTTTAAAGGGAACAAAGGCTCAAGGGACAAATGTTATGGTATCATCTTTAATCCTGGAACTGAAGTTACTAGCGGGAGTTTCTTCTCAAGTAAAGAAATATGATAGCACTTTTGCAGATATAAAGCTTCATTTATAAAAAATGCAACACAGTATGTTATTACTAAGATCTTTCAAAGATCCATTCTGAAAATCTATGACTGAAAACCCATCTCTGTGCCCTCCACCCCCTTATCTGGTTGATAGAGCTACAGGAAATAGTCTTCTCCGGTATGTGTGTGTATGTAAATAAATTTAGAAAGTCCAGTCCTAAGTGAGGTCCTTGACAAAGCAAGGTTGGGCTTTGTTCTCTGTGCCAATAAGCATCTACTTCCCATTTCTGTTATTATTTTTATGTTCCTTAGAAGAATTCCATCCTGGAATGCTGACCCTTAATGAGAAGGGCGAATCAAAACTTTATTAGGCTCGCTTAAATTTCAATTAACAGAGGATGTTCTTTTTGAGATCATTTAGATTTATTGAGTTGTCCAAAAGCTGCTCTGCTGGGCACTCATACAAAATAATTTTTTTAAATATACAAATTAAATAGCACAAGAGCAAGCTCTCCCCAAAAGAAAGAAAACAAGCAGTACAGATCACCAACTGGCTCTCCTTTTGGGAAGTAGAACCCAAGGGGAAAACAGACCATGTCCTTTCCTTTAGCCAATGCCTGGGGTTTTGTCCGCAGAGAGGGAGGGAGGGAGGGAGAGGGAGAGAGGGAGAGAGAGAATGAGAGAATATGTGCAAATTTTTCCTGTCAGTGTAAGAACTGTGTGTTTCTGACACCTCCCAAAGCAAAAAGTAATGAAAAATGTAATACTGTTATAGTAACAAATGCCTGTCCTAACAGTAGGGAACACAAAGGTTCACACCGAAGGTATGAGGTGAGAACTGACTTAGAACATGTAGGGAAGGAACACAACAAGGCAACATATGCTAAGCGCCAAAGAAGTGAAACAGGTGATTTGAGTTGTAATAGTTTAAAGTTTGGAAATGATGAGAAAGGACTTATTAAAAGCAGTAGGATTACACTTAACTTTTTGTGGTGCACACTGGGTGTTTTGCCTGCCTAACATCCAGCCCTTTATTCTGTAATGGTAGCTGGATGGTTTACATGAGGCAGACCACTCCCTTCCCCTGGATCCAGGGAATGGTGCGTGAACCATCTTTGGCCAATCAGAGTCACTGTGACTTGTGCACCTGACCAACTAAGAGCCAATCAGAGGCACCCTTGAGACTTTTGCGGCAGTTGCTGGCAGAAAGCCACACCCTTTCAGCAGGCATTGCTAAGCTGGAACAAAGTAAGCCTGCTGCTGTGATGGACATCTACCATCATACAAAGACAGCCTCCCGGGAAAGGAGAGCTATGAAACAGAAAAAGACTTGTTACTAAATTGTTAGAGCACTAGAGCCAGGCTTTTCCCATTATCTGCCACTGCATGATAAATCACCCTAAAATGTTCTGACTAACAACAATTACTACCAGTCATTTGCTCACAATTCTGCAATCGGAGCAGGTGTCCAAGGGAGATGGCTTTTCTCTGCTCCTTGTGACACTGGGTGAGACTTGAGTGTCCAAGATGGCTTCATTCACATAGGTGATATTATGATGTATGTATGTATGTATGTGTGTGTGTAGGGTTTTGTCCATGGTTCCTGGCTCATAAATCCCATAAGCCTTGTGAGCGTTTTTTCTTATAATGTTGAGGTGCTTTAGGCCTCAGAAGCAGGCATCAGAGGTGTTCTGCTCTCATTTCATCTACTCCATTTTCTCCCCAAGAATACTTCCCCTGCCTGTCTTAGAGCTGGCCGTAAAGAAATTCTCAGATCAGTCTTGCCTGATTGTACACAGTAGGTCATAAGACCCTCCTTGCAGAAGGGATTCTGCTCCATCCCCTGAGGGGAGGAATGCTGCACAGACAGGCCAAGAAGAATCCAAACAGACAGGCTTTGTTGGGTTTCCTCATTCAGTCTAGCAGTACTAGATCACACGCTTTTTCTCCAACCACATTTCAGCATGGTTGTCCATTCCTCAATCCTGCCTATCTAGTGAAATCTCCATAAAAGGCTCCAGGGTCAGAGAGCTTCTGGACAGCTGGACCCGTGGAGGCCCCTGGAGAGTGGTATGCCAGGGGAGGACAGGGGAACTCCACCCTCAATACCTCATATCTTACTCTGTGCGTCTCTGCCTCTGTATCCTTTATAATAAACTGGTCAATGTAAGAATTTTCATTGAGAATTTTCATTGAGTTTTGTGAGCTGCTCTAGCAAATTAATCAACTCAAAGAGAAGGTTGAAACTGGTTACTCAGAAGTTCTAGAGGCCTGGACGTGTGACTGGTGTATGAAGCAGGGGGCAGTCTTCAGTACTGAGCCCTGAACCTCTGGGATCTGATGCTATCTCCATGTAATGTTGGAATTAAATTGGTGGACACCCAGCTGGTGTCTGCAGAAGCAATGATTGCTTGCCTGATGGCAGGGAAAATCCTCACACATTTGGTCACAGAAGCCTTCTGCATTGGTTGTAGTTGTGGCACAAGAACAGAGGAAAAACAAGGTTTGAGTTGGTTTTTCCACAAACAGCATGTCAGCTCTATAAGAAGTAGTGAGAATAATAGGGATTGGCCAGGCCTATGTCTCTATTCTCATATATTTATATATTTTTAAATATATATATTTTTACTTTATAGTCTCATGTCTTCCAACTTTATAGTCTCAAGTCTACTGCTTGTTTTCTTTCTTTTGGGGGGAGCTTGCTCTTGTGCTATTTAATTTGTATATTAAAAAAAATTATTTTGTATGAGTGCCCAGCTTTTGGGCAGGGGTCCCTTCTCCAACAGGGTAATTAGACGGGCTTCCAACAGTGCAAAATCCAAAGCTGCCTAATCTCCTAAGGCCGAAGGTATTACTTCTATCACACTTTACGGGTCAAAAGGAATCAAAAGACCAGCCCAGACTCAAGGGGAAAAGAAATGGTGTCCACCTCTTGATGGAAGGATAGTATGAATACACAGGGTTGGAAGAAATTATTGGGTGCTGTGTCGGCAGGCCATCCAGCACACCTACCATGCCTGGACCCCTTGTCTGTGGTAGGAAGCCATGGATACCTTTCATTGCTTAAGCCATTTAGAGATGGGTCTCTGACTCCTGGGACCCAAAGAATCATGACCAATGCAACATTCAGTGCTGGGTAGGAGCAGAAAGATGACAAAGAAAAGGGCAGCATTTCAAGAGAAGGCAAGAACTTTGGACAGCATGAACAGTGAATGGAACGTTCTGGTTGGGCACAGAGTTCTCTCAAGCCACTTGCTAGAGCCTTGCTTGGTCAATCAGATGACCTGTGAACTATTAGACTAATTAGTGTCTGTACTACTCATTTCAATTCAAAAGTTACAACAGCTTAGGTTTTAAATATTTCAGATGATAATTTCCCCATACATACTGGACTGTAGGTTCCTAGAAGGAAAAGGACTGTGCCTTCTAGGTAAGTGTGGGTATTCATGACAGTTCTTAATACAGTAACATTCAATATACAGTAACATTCAATGTCCATAAAGTTTGCGTGCAATTTAAAATAGTTAATTGCACACAAACTTTATGGACACCCTGTACACTTGCTGAGTAAATTAATAACTGAATGAATTCAACATTTATTAAATGTCTACTTATTTTCTAGGCTTTCGAGTTTTAAAAATGACTAAGACAGCTCGGCGCCTGTAGCACAGTGGTTACAGCACCAGCCACATACACCGAGGGTGGCGGGTTCGAACCCTGCCCAGGCCAGCTGAACGACAATGACAAATGCAACAAAAAATAGCTGGGCATTGTGGCTGGTGCCTGTAGTCCCAGCTACTTGGGAGGCTGAGGCAAGAGAATTGCTTAAGCCCAAGAGTTTGAAGTTACTGTGAGCTGTGACGTCATAGTACTCTACAGAGGGAAACATAGACTCAAAAAAAAAAAAAAAAAAAAAAGACTAAGACATAAACTTCAAGCGGTTGGAATGGGCAACATGAAAGGATGAAACTTTGCTGAATGATAATGTTACAAATTTTTGAATTCTTAGTAATTACTGAAGTTTGTGAATTACCTAGTCATCTTTTGAGGGCCTTTGGTGTAACAGGCTCTGTTTCTGGTGTTGAGAATCTTAAAATGAGTGAGACATCCTGAAGAGACATACCATCTAGAAGGGAGCAGACAATCCCCAAACTTTGCAGTAGATGCCAAGAGATGGCCTGCCAAGGAGACGAAAGGAAGTGGTCATCTCAGGAACCTCACATCCTTACCATGTTTCAGTCTCACATTGCAGTAGGGACAGGAGACATAGGGACATCTGCTTTGGAAGATGAAAATGCAAGCCTCTTCTCGGCTCGGCGCCTGTGGCTTAAGCAGCTAAGGCGCCTGCCACATACACCTGAGCTGTCAGATTCGAATCCAACCCGGGCCTGCCAAACAACAATGAAGGCTGCAATCAAAAAATAGCCAGGCGATTGCACTAATGTACACAGCTATGATTTAACAATAAAAATAAATAAATTTAAAAAATAAAATAAAATAAAATATAGCCGGGTGTTGTGGCGGGCGCCTGTAGTCCCAGCTACTTGGGAGGTGGAGGCAGGAGAATAGCTTCAGCCCAGGAGTTGGAGGTCGCTGTGAGCTGTGATGCCACAGCTCTCTACCCAGGGTGACAGCTTGAGGCTCTGTCTCAAAAAAAAAAAGCAAGTCTCTTCTAAAGTGAAGAAAATGTATCTCTTTTCATATTCCAGTTTGATTTAATCATAAAGGGAACTATTCGCCTTAGGGGAAAGACTTATAAGACAAAGGTACAATCTGCTTTTTTCCTCCTAAGGATTTAAAGAGAGAGGGAGCAAAAGGAAGACTAAATCAGATGTAAAACACTTATTCTACTAGCTTGAGGTGAATGCATGCTAAGTTTATAACACACACACACCATATATGGGACCAGAAGCCTTCCTTGCCTATTGCAAATTTTAACCACCTGGTTTATAGCCAACTGAAAATGAACATTTCCATTTAATTTCTAATATAGCATATTCTTTATGACTATAAGGAAAACAATCATTGCAATTTATTCAGCATTAGCAATTATTGGCACGGAGGCCTAAAATTTCCACTTGGCAAGATTTTGCTAAAAAACAGGAAAGTAAAAAGACTCAACTGAAACTCTGCAGGGTAGCCAACTTCCCTTCTCACACTCCTTTTTTAAGCAAACCCAATGATTTCATGCTATTGATTTCACAAGGGCAATGATGATTAAAGAGTATTTGATAGACAGCCTCCAAATGTTCCAGGAGATGGTCTCCAACATTTGCCTGCCCTGCAGACAAAAAACTTATGCTTTGCAAAAGACCCTGTAAGGAGGATGAAAGGATAAGATACAGATGGAAAGAAAATATTTACAAAACCACATATCCAACAAATGATGAGAATATGGAATGTATAAAGAATTTTTAAAGATCAATAATAAAAAAATTAACAATCTGATTAAAAATGGGCAAAAGATATGAACAGACAATTCATGAAAGAGCCTATATGGATGGAAAACACATGAAAAGATGTTCAATGCCATTAGACACGGGGAAATGCAAATTGAAAACCACAATGAGATGTTACTACATGCCTATGGGACTAATGACAATAAAAGAGAGTTATAATACTTACTGCTGGCGAGGATGTGGAGAAATTAGACAATTTATACATTGCTAATAAGAATTTACAATGGTTTAGCCTCTCTGGCTATTTAGCCGGGTTTTTTTTATATAACACATGCAAAATACCATCTGACCTACTAAGTGCACTCTTGGGCATCTAACCCAGAGAAAAGAAAACATATGTTCACACAGAAACCTATACACAAATGTTCATAGCAACTTTATTCATAAGAGCAAAAACCTGTAAACAACCCAGATGTCCTTTAACATGTGTTAAACAACTGTGGTACATCCACACCATGGAATACAAGTCAACAATAAAAAGGAATGAACTATTGAACAAACTATAATTCTATGGAATTATGCTGAGTGAAAAAAGCATAAGGTTGATACAGTATGATCCCATTTATGTAGAATTCTTGAGATGATAAAAGTACAGAAATGGAAAAGAGATGAGTAGCCACCGGAAGCTGGGGATAGGAAGGGATGCTTGTAGGAGGGAGCTGGGTGTGGTCATGAAAGGATAGCCCTGGGGATCCTGTAGGGATGAAACTATTCTGTATCTCCAGATTGGTGGTGGACAGAACCCACACAAGGGATAAAACTGCAGAGCACTAAATATACACATGTACACATACAAATAAGTACAAGTAAAATTAGAGAAATCTGCATAAGACTGGCAGATTGCACCAATGTTAATATGGTATCTGTACTAAAGTTTTTGCAAGATACTACCATTGGGGGAAATTAGGTAAAGAGTACACAGTATCTCTCTGTTATTCTTTACAACTGCACATGACTCTACAATTATCTTAAAATAAACACTTTATTGAAAATGTATCTGAAATTTAGGTGCAATTATAGTCATTTTCACCAGAAAAACTTTGGGCTTTGGAAGCAAGTGGGAGTAGTTGATACAGAGACTTTTTCTCTAAAGATGTTGTTCACAGAACAGCATTTCCAGGCTTTGGTCCCTGTAGAAACTAAGGAAAGACTACAGGTGTACTTATTAATGTGACCATGGATGTTGGTAGCTGGCCATGGTATACACTGTGTCTCAACTCCAAGTTGACCACAAACAAGTTGAGGGCCAACAGTGTAGGGTCCATCACTCTTGGTCCACCAGTGCTGAGCATAGCACCTGGAACAAAGCAATAACTCTGCAAGGTGTTTGTTGAATAAATGACTGATAATTAAGTCCTAATTTGATTGGAAGAATATATTCAAGTTCACAGATTTAGTGGAGTTCAAAACAACCCATTTACATACTTAGTTTTTACATGGTAAGGTTGAATAGAAAATTCTGTAAACCCATGTGCTTTGTTCTGATTGGGGATTCCCATATTAGTTTGAGTCTTTGTTTTACATTAGGTACACAGATTGTAAGTGCTTTGTTATTTCTAACCTCTTGACCCTACCACTTAGAAGGAAAGACTTGTATTGCCTGATTACTGTGTATGACTCTTGGCTATCTGCTGATGCAGTTTCCCAGAAATCCACAACAATGTTAGAAAACAAACGTAGATAAAAATGCCTTACTTTGTGCTAGACACAGAATGTTCCATTCAGTTAAATCTGTAACTGGATTGTGACGCTGTGGGTTCCTACTTCACACAGCCACAGGCAAAGCAGTTCTCTGGGGATCTCTGGCCCACTGCATTCTATGCATGGCCAGCCCAGGAGAATATTTTCTCATTAAGCACATACTGAATTTGAAGGATGAGCCAGCTACACTCTAGGAACATATTGTCCGTGAATTCACTTTGCATTTTATCAACTCACTTTTCAAGATAAGGATGGTGGGAAATGAAACTGCCAGAAATTTCATGATGTGATAATTGTTTTAAATAGTCTGATCCACAATCCTATGAAAAAAGAGAATGCTGCTTGTTGAGGACTTCCTGGTCCACTCCGTCCATACTCATCTCTCTCCCTTCTCTGAATTCTGACACTCTCTGTTCCTTATATCACTCACAGAAACAGTCCATTAGATCTGATCCTGTGCTGTTGCAGGGAGGCTGTGTGATACACTAGAGACGGAATGCCTGGAATCAAGTCTTGGCCCTGCTTCTTACTAGCAATAAAGCCTTGGTTCTTGCATTCGTAAGCTGAAGATGACAATAGTACCCACTGCATACTGTTGTGGAAGAGTAAATGAGGTAATAGATGCAAAGCACTTATAAAACAAGAGCTCAGTAAATGTTTGCACAAAATGAAACCAAACCTAAAATCTGTCTGCATGTAGTATCTTTTTCTCTGTGCCAGTAAGACTTCTAGGATTTATGCTGTTATCCTGGAAAGTGTTCTATGGAGGAGGAGGATGCACTTTATTGTCATATGATCATCATCACAAATTTTGTTAATAGACTAGGAAGAAAGTAAGAGCCTCTGGCCAAGCTCTGGGCCTGGCTCTGGACCCAGTCCTTGGCCTCCCCCTTGGCCTCTACCCATGTTGTTCCTACCAGAATCTGCAAGTCTACAGAAGTGAGAAGGGCAGGTGCATTTTACAAGGGTACATGTGAAATTTACTAAGTGTAGAATATAAATGTCTTAACACTGTAACTAAGAAAAAGTGGTGAAGGCTATGTTAACCAGTTTGATGAAAAAATTTCAAATTGTATGTAAAACTGCACATTGTACCCCATGATTGCATTAATGTACGCAGCTATGATTTAATTTAAAAAAAAGAGAGAGAAAAAGAAGTGAGAAGGGAAAATTTCCTCCTTTTACACTAACCTTCAATTTCCTTTGTTCCTAAGACACTAGCTCTCACATAGAATATAAACTGTTTTTTACTTGTACATTTTGACCAAATAATTCTACTTCTAGGAATTTATTCTAAACATAAAATACAATAGAAGAAAAGTTTTACTTACAAATAATCTATCCTAGTGTTTTATCATTTTGCAAAGTTTAAAACCTATCAAAGGCCTATTTATTGTTTATGAAAGATAAAGGACTGATTATATAAGTTATGATGCATTCATGTAAAAATACAGTACAACTATTGCAACATATACTTAGGAATCAAGAAGAAATGTTTAGGCTCAGCACCTGTAGCTCAAGTGGCTAAGGTGCCAGCCACATACACCAGACCTGGCGGGTTTGAATCCAGCCTGGGCCTGCCAAACAACAATGACAACTACAACCAAAAAATAGCCAGACGTTGTGGCAGGTGCCTGTAGTCCCCGCTACTTGGGAGGCTGAGGCAATAGAATCACTTAAGTCCTCCACGAGTTGGAGGTTGCTGTGAGCTGTGATGGCACAGCACTGTGCCCAGGGTGACAGCTTAAGGCTCTGGCTCAAAAAAAAAAAAGAAGAAGAAGAAGAAGAAGAAGAAATGATTATGTAATAATGCTATTAAAAAGTTTAATAATTAAAGTCATGATAACTACCATATTTTTTCTTTTCTTTCTTTCTTTTTTTTCTTAAGAGACAGGGTGTTGCTCTGTTACCAAGACTGAAGACCGATGTGCAAGCAGTCCTTTTGCTTAGCCTCCTGAGTAGCTAGGACTGCACATGCCTGCCACCACACCTGGCTAATTTTGTTTTTATATTTTGTAGAGATGGGGTCTTACTATATTGCCCAGGCTGTTCTCAAACTCTTGGCATCAAGCCATCCTCCTGCCTCGGGAAAATACTGGGATTACAGGTGTGAGCCATCATGCCAGGCCAACCCTAACAAACTGACAAAAATTTAAAACTATTATGATAGTCCTGGCCATGATCTGGAATAGCAGGAACTCTTCATGTCCAACCAGGCCACTGCTCCGTAGACATCACATCAACCAGGACACACAGTATAATATTCAAATAATGGTAAGAGTCCCCGTCTGGAAACCACCCAATTGTCATCACTAAGAGAATGAATAAATCAATTGTAGTATCGTTATTTTCCAATTAAGGTCACCTGTTGCCAAAAATTAAACATTCTGCGTGAAAATGCTAACTGGGAGCCTGTTAACTCATTTGACAAAACGGGTTTTTTCCTGTTACATGTAGTCAAACTTAATACTGACTGCTACAAAGCCTAACAAAATGCCTAGTGCAGAGTATCACAAATGTTGATATTTCTTGCCTCACCCCACACTCCAAATGTTCAGGGCAAAATAGTCAATAGAAGTCTAAAATACTTTGCTGCTGAGGAGTAAGAAAAAAAATCTTTCTCCATTTCTCTGAGTGTAGTACGCCAGACACAGCCAGCAGGTGACAGTTATCTAGCCTACCTTAGCCTACTTCATCTGCACTAGGGATTTTAAACACATCAGTTCTGAGTCATCACCAAACCCCTTTCCTGCCAACTCTGTGATGGAACATACTATTATTTTCCCATTTTACTGAGTAGCAACCACGGACTCTTGAGTAGATTAAGTGATTTGACCAAGAGGACTCAGCTAATTAATGACAAAACTGGAACCCGAATTCCAGGCGTTTCTGACTCTTAAGCTCATTTACTGGGTGTATGTATCCTTGGATGATTTATTTACTCTTTATAGGCCTCGGTTTCATCAACTGTAAAATAGGGATAATTGCACCCAGTAAAGAGTAACTGTCTTTTGGCTCAGAGTCTATGTTGGCACTACTGAGAATATGAATAGGAAGAACCTCAATGCATCGGAAACTCCACTGTTGAATGTCCCCAAACAAAACATTTAACTCGGGTGGCGCCTGTGGCTCAGTGGGTAGCGCGCTGGCCCCATATACTGAGGGTGGCGGGTTCAAACCCAGCCCTGGCCAAACTGCAACAAAAAATAGCCAGGTGTTCTGGTGGGCACTTGTAGTCCCAGCTACTCGGGAGACTGAGGCAAGAGAATTACCTAAGCCCAGGAGTTGGAGGTTGCTGTGAGCTGCGAGGCCATAGCACTCTACCAATAAAGTGAGACAGAGTCTAAAAAAAAAAAAAAATTAACTCATAAGAACGTGACTTGTGCCCATTCCCTGCCCAACCCTGCCCTGCTTTCTCCCAGTTTAATGAACATCCACCATTCCTAGTAATCTCATGAAGATGACTTCTGCATTCTCTTGTTTTCTGTTCTTCCCATGGAAAAAGAAAACAGGGCTTTAGAAATTCAAAATTACATCATCATGATGGTATCCTTCATCTGAAGGCTCCTTGTAAATCTTTTCTCTCTTTTCCAAGCACTTCTAGATTTTTTTGGTTTTGCACTTCAAGTTTCACAAAATGAGAAGTCAATTCTCTAGTTCTCATATCACTTTGGAAACGAAGGTTTAATTTCCTGCAAGTATTTAGAAGTACTCACTGTCCTAGCTGACAATTCTGAAAGTTCTATTATTTCTCGTTGCTTCTTCTAGGATCAGCTGTGGCTGAAGCACTCCCAGTTAATATTTCTGACATTCCATTGATTTTCCTTCCATTAGAAGGCCTTGCACACCTGTAGAGAAAAACGCTACAGCAGGCACAAGATAGAAAATACCTACCATGGTATGCACAGCGTCCCCAGCAGGCAAGCACACTCATGTGCACACCACTCACCACACACACACAGGGGAACTGTCAGAAGTTATCAGGAAGGCAATATGGAGGTTGGTTAGAATATTAGCACGATTTGGTCATTTGGAGTTAAAATCAATAATATTCTTTTTTTTTGAGACAGAGTCTCAAGCTGTCTTCCTGAGTAGAGTGCTGTGGTATCATAGCTCACAGCAACCTCCAATTCTTGGGTTTAAGCAATCCTCTTGCCTCAGTTTTTCTATTTTTAGTAGAGACGAGGTCTCACTTTTTGCTCAGGCTAGTCTCAAATCCATGAGCTCAAGCTGTCCACCAGCTTTGGCCCCCCAGAGTGAACAACAATACTCCTTTTTAATCACAACAAATAAATGATTCAAGATGAGGCAGATCTTGATCAATTTTTAATTTCTGCTCTAACGAAAGAGGCAGAAAACCCATAAATTTCACTGGTGCTATCTCACGTTCATGATTGCAAAACTATTCTCTAGTGAATGCTTTACTTGAAGGGAGGCTTTTCTCGTTCATCATTGTTTCCATCTATTCATCTATTTAGAGATAGGGTCTTGCTCTGTTGCCCAGGCTGGAGTGCAGTGGCCTCTTCGTAGCTCACTGCAACCTCAAGCTCCTGGGTTCAAGTGATCCTCCTGCCTCAGCCTTCTAAGTAGCTGGGACTACATGCAGGCACCACTATGCCTGGCTAATTTTTCTATTTTTTGTAAACATAGGGTCTCACTCTTGCTCAGGCTGGTCTCAAACTCCTAGCTTCAAGCAATCCTCTCCACTTTGCTCCCCCATGTGCTGGGATTATAGGTGTGAGCCACCACGACCAGCCACTGTCGAATCCTTTTGCAAATGCAATAATACTCCCTTCAATCCAAAAATATCAGAATGTTTTAGATATAATCAATTAGAATATAGATCGCTGGAGTATAGATTATTCATAAAACCCCAGCCCAGGAATACCTATTTAAACTACTGTGCTTTAAACATTCTCCCTCATTTAGACATGAAGATTGCTTGTACAATGACTGTCTAAAGCTGTGCTATCTAATACAATAGACATCTGTCAGATGTGGCTGCTGAGCACCTGAAATGTGTCTACTGTGACTGAGGATGAGGCTTTTAAATTTTACTTAATTTTATTCAATTTACACCTTGAAGACTTAGTACAAAAAAATGTAAAATATCTCATTAATATTCTTATATTGACTATATATTGATAAAAACCACAAAGTCTACTTTTATTTAGTTATCAAAATATGAAAACACAGAGACTGGCAAGCATTCTTTACAATCACTACATAAAATATGAGACTTATACAAAATAAACATACTAATGTGAGTGTCATATATAGCTCTTTTTCCCAAGTGATCTCTCAGGTCAAAAGTAATCTTCCTTCTCTGCTAGCATCTTTTGTATAATTTTAGTATAGAATTTATCAGAGTCTAGTTTATATTAAGTAAACGATACGAAAGTCTACTATACCTCCCTTTAGTAGACCATAATCTTTTTGAAATAGAGGACTCGCTTGCTTGTTTTAAAAATCCATCATTTTCCATCATGGTTCTTACACTGGAAGTCCTTCCATAAATGTTTGAGGATTTGAATACAGTGTGTACCAGCATTTTTTAAATATTCATTTTTCCATGAAAGAAAGCCTAAAACAAATAGTGACATATTCTATACTCACAGACAGAAAAATGCAATATGTATCAAAGAAATATAAGTGTTTCCCTGAATCAATAATTGAAACAGAACCTAGTCAAAAGGTTTTTTCCTAAAACTTGATATGCTTATTTTAAAATTCAATGGAAGAAAAGATAACTTTGGGGAAAAATACGGTGAAAGGGGCCAGGCAGGGTGAAATCTCCTGCCCAGATCGACAGACATTTCATCAGCAATGGTAATGAAGTTCAAGTGAGTAGAAAGAGGACTCAGACCAAGGAAGAGAGAGCTCAGAATAGACTCATCTAAGGCTGAGGCAAGAGAATTGCTTGAGCCCAATAAATTGAGGTTGCTGTGAGCTATGACGTAACGGCACTCTACCCAGGGCGACAGCTTAAGACTCTGTCTCAAAAAAAAAAAAAAAGAATAGACTCATATATATGGAAGTACAATCTAGAACTCAATGAAGAAAGGAAACAATTGGTAGTTCTTATGGAAAAAAGTCAAACTACAGGAAGTCCCTGAATACCAGATCAAAACTAACAATTTAGATGTGATTGTTTCATCTCTGAAAATTTTCTATTATCAAGAATTCCAAATGGACTATGTAATACATAAATTATACATTAATATCCATTATTCCTGCCCAATCAATAGAAGTAAATAGACTAAATCAATAGAAATAAAAAACAGACATGATCCTTTTCAAAAATGTTATCCTGAAGATGCCTACATAAGGAAGTAGGTAAAACATTTTTTTCCTTCTTCAGTGCACTGAATCAAGCAGAAGTCACTTGTGGCTTTATAAAGGTCAAATTTTTAGAACAGGGGTGGAGGCCATCAAACACACAGAGAGGCTCAGTTACTGTGCAAAATTCTTCTAAAGACTTCTTTGAAGCTGAGGTAGAACCCAGCAGAACAATGCCTGCTGACCGCACCTCTCACTCAACTCTATCAGGCTGTTGTGAACTGGCAGCAGCTCAGCTTTACCTTCCCTCACCCAGAGCTCAGCCAGTTATTCTCAGAGTAACTCCATGTATCAGACACTTGGAGCATTCAGTGTCAAATGGACACAGTGCTCCCTGGATGCCTGAGCCTGCGGTCAATGTCTTCCCTGACTTGGAGGGAGGCCGAAACCCCAAAGCTGGTCTAGAAAAAAGAATGATTCAAACAGATTACATGTCACCTGTTCTAGATCATGGTTTGACTCTTTCGGGATACCGGTTACTGATCGCAAATGAGTTTCTATCCTACTTGAGAGTTGTATTCCCCATTTTTCTAGATCTCCTAGCTTGGATTCTCCTGTTTGAGCCCGTGGTGATCTCATAACACAGATGTGGTGTTGTCATGACTGTTTGTACTAGTTTTCTCAAGCTACCATGACAAAATATTGCAGACAAGGGGGCTTAAGGACAGAAGTTTATTTTCTTACCGTTCTGGAGGTGACAAGTCTAAGACCAAGGAGCCAGCAGGGCCAGTTTCTCAGAGGCCTCTCTTCCTGGCTTAAAGATGACTGCCTACCCACTGCGTCCTCACCTGGCCGTCCCTCCACACATAGTCACCCCTGGCGTCTCTCAGTGTGCCCACGTCTCCCCTTCAAGATACCACTCATATCACATTAACAACCACCCTAATGGCCTCACTTTAACTTCATCACCTCCATAAAAGCCCTATCTCCAAATGCAGTCACGTTCTGAGACACTGGGGGTTAGGACTTCAACACAAGAATTCTAGGGGGACACAGTTCAGCCCACGACACCTCTGACCTCTGACGGAATGACAATGTGGCAGATAGACTGTAAGACAAGGAAGAGCAGCAGCCAGGAAGCCAAAACAAAGGATCGATCTCTAAACCTACAGAGAAACTCCACGTCCTAGGAAAATAAAACTGACTTCTTTTGTTGAAAACAGTTTGTTTTGATTAGGTTTTCTCTTCAACTCCTACTTGAATTTAACATAGGGATAGAGCTAGGAGTTGTGTAAAGAATTTCATCAAGAGAGATAACTCAAGAGGTAATGATCAATTAAATGTCGCTAACAGCTCTTCCTAAACACCCAGACTTTTCTCTTTCAGAACAGCGAGAGTTCTCAATATCTCATCCTCCTGTGTGAAAGAAACACGTACAGTCTCAGGACACGTGCACAGAAAGGGACAGTGTGGGGAAAGGCAGAGAGGAGGTACAGGACAACGGGAAGACGGTGAATGGAGATTTTAAAAGGAAGTTCGGTAAGAAAAATATACCTACTCCTGCAGGGTGGGGATGGACGCAACAGAGCTTCTCTGAAAGAGCCCCCAAAGTAGGCCTGACCAAGTGAGTTTCTGGGGTGAAAAACAGGCAACAGGAAGGAAAAAGTAGAAAGGTTTCATCAGACCTACTGATGCATTTTTGAAATAAAATGTTATCTAGTTAAAAGGAATTGGGAGATGAGTGAGGCCATCAGATTATCAGTGGAGGCAACGCTGTTGCCACCAGGCACAGGAGAATGTTCTGCCATCCTCTGGGGGCTTTTTAGATCCATAACCCGTATCCCCAAAGATTCAAACCTGAGGCTAGCAAAAGATTCTCCAGTCCCACACACTGGTGTTAAAAGTGTATCATGCCTAAATAAATACATTTAAAGAGCTGTGGCCAAAAATGGGATTTTATAATTACATATTGATTTGTATCAGATTTCTTGGTCTGCTCCGGTTTGGAATCTCTGAAGGATTACTTCCTTGCCAATTTCTAGGTAACGTATAGCAATTTCAAAGTACCTCTAAATATACAGATTTGACAGATGGGATTATTAAATGCTTAGTGCAAACAATGATCCATAGCTGTGTTACCGCCCACCAGTTGACAAAGCAGAGCTTCTCTCTATTCCACTCTCATTCCAATAAATATTTACATCCTCCCATCTACTCATCTCAAGACTATAGGATGTGGAATGTCATTGCTCTTTTAAGGTGAATGCAAGGAATTGTCAATGCTTTGTGGATTTTCCAATTAACTTGCTCTCAGACAAATTTATCTTTAGCATCAAAAATAGATATAGTTTGTGCTCTGTAGATATTTTCATTTACATATCAACTATACTTCTAAGTATGGCACCAATATATTTTTTCCAAGCAGAAACCATTTTTGAAAAAAGTATTTATATTTTTAAAGCCTAGAACTGTAGAACTTTTCAGAACAAGCTTAGGGCCCGGCCTTCCTTTTTGGATCAGGAAACTGAGGCACCAATATGTAAAATGACTCAGCAGCAGAGCTAGAGGAAGAGGTAGGAGAAGAGAGACTCCACCCTTATTATAGACACTTGCTGAGTGCTAGGTCCTAGTCTATGTACTTTCACAAACACACACCTTATAGCAGCACCCTGTTGGAAGCTTAGGATAGTGGGGCTAAGACCAACAGGGGTTAGGACACTTGCCCACTGACCCTCAGAGTAACTGATTTAACTCAAGTCTGTCTGAAACCACAGACCAACCCTTTTCCATTTTCCTATACTTCCTAAGAAAATAAACAGAACCAAGTTATATTATTAAGCTCAAAACTGACATTTATAATGGTATCATACAATATTAGATTCAACTTCTCAAAACTCTAAGTTTATTTCCTACTATTCAATTTCTGGACTGTTATTGGTTACTGTTTTAGAAGCATAACTGACATTTACTTAAGAAAGTATGAATTAATACATACTTAGATGCAAATCAAGTGAAATCCTGGCTGACCTTAATCAGTTGAGAAAATTTTGACAATCTTCTGAGTCTTTTTATTTTGAATGCAATTATTCATTTATTTATTTACTTGCTTATTTATTTAATTTTTTTTTTTTTTTTTTTGAGACAGAGTCTCACTATGTCACCCTTCGTAGAGTGCCATGGCATCATAGCTCACAGCAACCTCAAACTCCGGGGCTTAAGTAATTCTCTTGCCTCAGCCTCCCGGGTAGCTGGGACTACAGGCACCCGCCACAATGCCTGGCTATTTCTTTTGGTTGTAGTTGTCATTGTTGTTTAGCTGGCCTGGGCTGGGTTCAAACCTGCCATCCTCGGTGCATGTGGCCGGTGCCATAACCACTGTACTACGGGCACTGAGCCATGAATGCAATTATTTATTTATTTATTTAAAGAAAAATGTAATGCAGTACTCTTTAGCATGTCTTACCTGAATAGAAAATTTACTGAATATATCTTTTTTTTTTTGAGACAGGGTCTCATTTTGTCACCCTCAGTAGAGTGCCATGGAGTCATAACTCACAGTAATCTCAAACTCTTGGGCTCAAACAATCCTCTTGCCTCAGGCTCCTAAATAGCTGGGACTATAGGTGCTCACAACAATGCCTGGCTATTTTTAGAGTTGGGGTATCGCTCTTGCTCAGGCTGGTCTTAAACTCCTGAGCTCAAGTAATCCACTTGCCTCGGCCTCCCAGAGTGCTAGGATTCCAGGTGTGAGCCACAGCACATGGCCCAACTGAGTATATCCATAAGGCCCATCACCTAATGTTCCTGGTGAGGAACATAAAAAAGTAGAAGAATCGGTCAGCTAGTCACTGATTCAAACTCAGCACCATCTGATACCAGAAACCAAGCCTTTTTTGTCTGTTTTTTTTGGAGACATGGTCTCACTCTGTCACCCAGGCGGATAGAGAGGCACCATAATAGCTTGCTCTCTGTAACCTCAAACTCCTGGGCTCAGGTGATCCTCCTTCCTTGGTCTCCCAAGTAGCTGGGACTACAGCTGCATACCACCATCATGCCTGGCTAATTATTTTTCTATCTTTTGTAGAGACAAGGGTCTCACTCTTGCTCAGGCTGGTCTCAAACTCCAAACTTCAAGCAATCCTCCTGCTTCAGCCTCTCAGAGTGCTAGGATTACAGGTGTGAGCCAAAGTGCCCAGCCCAAGCCTTCTGACATATTACATAACATTCCCGAGATAAAAGGAGAAATGCACACAGGACAGTATAGAATGCAGATCAAGCACATTTGATGCGATGTGAAAGCTTCTTAGAATCTGTGTATTGATGCTCAATTTCTGTGAAACTGTTTATTAGAAACAGTTTTACTTGGCAGAGAGAAAAAGTAATTTGTACTGCATTTAGTATAGCTTGGTAACTATTCATCTGCAGCTAACCTTGCTGTCAAACTCTCAGTTGGGCCACCAAGCTAATGAGACCTAAAGCTTCACACCTATTGACCCAAAGTGTTGTGGATACAAAAGTCATCCTTAAATCCCCATATGGTAAATCTGAATTGCATGAGTGATTAGGTAGTTGACCCAAAACATAAAAAGAGCTCAAAGGGCACGTCCTATTAGTATTCATAGGAGCCCAGTGGCACACATCACATTCGTTTTCAAAAGACAGCAGGTAACATTTGTCAGCAGACTTTTCTGGGCCTTCCTTCTGTTCACATTTAACATAGGATTTTAGAGTGTGAAGTAAAAGCTCTTTTTCCTTAGTAGTATTCACTTTTCTTTTGAATTACTGAGAAAATTTAAGTCTGCCCTTGGGTTATCCTCAGTAGAATGAAAACCTGGCAAGGAAAGGAAAGAGCTTCTTTTGTTTGATTTTTGTTGTTGCTGTTGTTGTTTTTTAATGTCATCATGGCTGTAATTAGGCAGTGTTTTTAAAGGAAAAGAACAAAAAAGTTCCAGGCACAATAACCTTGGTGCAGTTCTGTTATCCAGAGTGATATATTGGCAAACCTGGCTGTTATTCTTTTTTACTCTCAGATAGCCTTCCCTCAGTTGCCAAGGGCATACTCAGTAAATTAAATCTCCTTCCTTCAGGATCTTAAATCTCATTTGTATCCCGGTAGAAACACACATTTCCTGAAGAAAAGGAGCCAGGTCTTTAAGAGGAAGTTGAAGTCTTTAAGCTTGAGATTAGCCTTTTCAAAAGGGAAGAAGCTTTTGGCAAGACTCGAGTGCTTCCTCCCCCAGTGGAAACTGGGACGCTGTCCCTTCATTTCACGGATGTTACTATTAATACCACAGCTAGGTAAAAAAACACTGGTACTTGGGCGGCACCTGTGGCTCAAAGGAATAGGGCACTGGCCCCATGTACTGGAGGTGGTGGGTTCAAACCCGGCCCCGGCCAAAAAAACTGCAAAAAAAAAAAACCCACTGGTACCACAGGAACTGACTCTGTGTACCATATCTATAGCTTCAGATGGCAACTTTATGTGTGTTTTGGGGGGCATAAATGAATTAAGGGAGGATCTATGAAGATACACCCCTCACTTCCCCCCCATCCCCGCCAACCACCTGCACCACTGACCCTGAGTTCAGGGGAAACATGTTCTGAGTGTTTATTCAGGCCTACATTGTAAGAAGACCTATTTTGTTGGATTAAACATATAAAGTCATTAGATTATGACATATAAAGCCCATTAAAAAGGCCAATAAAGGCTTGGTGCCAGTGGCTCAAGTGGCTAAGGCGCCAGCCACATATCTGAGGTGGCGGGTTCGAATCCAGCCCCGGCCTGCCAAACAACGACGGCTGCAACCAAAAAAAAAAAAAAAAAAAAGCCAGGCATTGTGACAGACGCCTGTAGTTCCAGCTACTTGGGAGGTGGAGGCAGGAGAATCGCTTGAGCCCAAGAGTTGGAAGTTGCTGTGAGCTGTGATGCTACAGCACTCTACCCAGGGTGACAGCTTGACCCTCTGTCTCAAAAAAAGGCCAATAAAGGGTGTCATAAAAATCACCCATAAAGTCACCATACGTATGGAAAATGGCAAATTGTAGCTAAATGTACCTTTATTTACAAAATAGTCATACAAAGTTTTACAAAGAGGTGAACAACATGTAGATAATACTTTGTAAAAAAAAATTCAGGGGGGGTAAAATTTTCTGGCTGTATGTACAAAATGGTTTTGTAAAATACTGTAAAAAATATTTTGTACATATAGCCACAGGGTTATTCTGGCGTTCCCCATCTCTCACTTCACCAACTCCCTTTGAAAATGTATTTCTACCTTTTAAGCAGTGTAGTTCACACAACCACTACACCCTTCCCATTAGTAAAATGGATCACCAAATTAATGAGAATGGAAAGTCTCTACTTGGAAAACGTTTTGTTTTAGGAAATATCCTAACATTTACATCAAAACCCAAGCAAACCAGCCAGTCAACTAGTACTGAGGGATACGGCGTCCGAAAGCGCCCAGCAAAGGGACCTGGCAGAAGGGCCATTAGCACTGAGCAGGGAAGACGGACGTTTCACCAGCGACCGCAGTGGGACGTGGGCTCTATGGGAGAAGCAGAAAAAGTGATGGGGGTGTCACAGGGTGACCTAATCAGATCAGGAGTCGGGAAGGATTCCCTGATAATGCAATAATGCAACACTTAGACTGAAACCTAGAGCGAGAACAGTTTTTAGGTGGGTACAGAGGCAAAGACAGACGGCTGAGGGGCACGTGGTGTTCACTTGAGCGATGGAGATTAATCTGGCATAGCTGGAAAGGGCACGGCCTGGGGCAGGGAGCAGGCAAGTACCAGATGGAGGAGGCCCCAGAGGGCCAGAGAGGGAATCTAAAATTTATTGCCAGGGCAGTTCGAAACCACCCACTGGAACAGTCATGTGATCAGATTGTTTCTATTACTTGTGGTTGCTTTCTATCACACTGGCTACAGTCGAAGTGAGACCTACATGCGTAATCTGGTACATTAAGCTTTCCTTCTGGTAAAACTAAAGATGTCAACACACATAAGTACCACATCCACTCCTTTTTTTTTTTTTTAATTAAAAAATTCCCCAATTATGTACTGGAATGCTCTGAGTAGCAGGATGTAGGTACAAAACTAATATTCAAACAGGACAGAAATAGGCGTCCTGTAGCCAAAGGAAGATGCCGAAATTCTTATTTGGGGAGAAGGCATTCTTCATTCCCGGAAAGAGCATTCTGGTCACAAAAATGTTAGTGGGACACGAACTGTTCTTGGGTCGCTCTCCACTCCAGTGATGTGATTCCAAAGCAAACACTTCAGATGTTATTAAGTGTCCCCTTTACTCACTTGAAAGGCTGCCCTGTTGTGAGAAAGGCACATTTTTAGAAAGAATGTTTTTCACTGCTCCTCACGGAGTTCTGTATCACGTGCAGAAGGTCCCTCGGCAACCCTAGCTGCAACTGGAAAGACGGGTACAGAGTTACCCATTAGGAGAAGACCCCTGCAGTCCAGGCAAGAAGTGACAGAGGCTTGGCCTCACGTGGCTGCAGAGCACATCTGAGAGATGTCCGTAGGCAGAAACAACAGGACTGGGGATGTGGGACCTGCATGTGAGACCCTGCAAAAGGGATGTCCCAGAGAGGACTTCTAAACAACTGGTTGAGTGGTGGTGCCATGTGCTGAAATGTGGGACCCAGAGGCGCTGGAGGGCGTGAGCAGCACAGGGGCATTTGGACGTACTAAGCCACCCACATGCAGAGGGAAGTCGAGGGATGAACCCACGAGTAAGGCTGGCGAGCAGAAGAGACCCGGGAGCCAACACTTCAGTTCGGAAGTTACGGAAACACAGATCTATTTCCAGCCAGGTGTGGTCTGGGACAGACGTAGAGAAATGCTAGAGGGTTCAGCAGCCTCTGCATCAGTCTCCCTGCATCCACCTCTGCCCCCTACACAGTCCTTGCTCTACCAATGTCACAGGACATGCCCTGTCCCTCTCCCACTCTCAGCCCCTTACAGGGCTCACTCTGCTCCAGGCACAAGGCCTGACTGCTGTTCCACAAAGGGATCACGGGCCCCTCTACTTAGGGCTTTTTGCACCTGCTGCACCCTGTACCTGGAATGGTCTCTTTCTAGATAGTCCGTGGGTATTACTCCTTCAGGTCTCTAAATATCCCAGCCAGTCCATGAAGATTTCCCTGAATATCTTATTCTAAATTGCAACACTCACTTTAGAATAAATTCCCCGTTTTCTATAACTTAGTGACATCTGATATGATCTACATTCATCTGACATACTTTGTTACATAGTATAATGTGGTATTATTTTATAAATGTCTATGTGATATGTATATAACATGTAATACATACATAATATATAAAACATCATAAATATATACACTTATATATTATGTAGTATGATGTATAGTATACCATCTCTATATAATATCATCTGATATATTCATACACAGTACATTTTAAAACTTCCCACTTCCAAATGTAACTCCATGAAGCTGCTAACCTAATTGTGTTCACTGCTATATCCTTAGAGGCAAGAAAATTTCCTGGCATGAAATAGGTGCTTGCTAAATATTTGCGGGATGAATAAATTCCAACATTTCATGATAGCATGGAGGAGAAGGACCAAAGGTACAGGATGAAACAAGGAAATACAGTGTCCTAGAGGCCCAAGGAAGAGTATGTTGATGAGAGCAGTGCTTGGGGGTGGCGCCTGTGGCTCAGTGAGTAGGGCGCGGGCCCCATGTACCAAGGGTGGTGGGATCGAACCTGGCCTCTGCCAAACAACAACAACAAAAAAGAAAAATTAAAAAAATAATAAATAATAAATAATTTTTTTTTAAAGGCGGCACCTGTGGCTCAAGTAGTGGGGCACCGGCCCTATATACCAGAGGTGGCAGGTTCAAACCTGACCCTGGCCAAAAACTGCAAAAAAAAAGCAGTGCTTGGCAGTTTGGGGCTGCTTATCATTACCTCAGACACTGTGGTCAGCGCTTCCCACAAATGATCTCATTTAGACCTTGCTATGATCCTATGAGGAAGACACTACCTCCACTTCACAAATAATTCAGAAAGGCAAGTAACCTTCCTCAGGCCACAATGTGTGCTAAATCCTGCTAAGAGAGGAAATAAATTCAGTCCTAAGAACTCAAGTTCACTGAATTGAGTCACATGGAGACAAAAACCTAGGCAGTGTCCAGACTGCAGAAGGGACAAAAGGAAAGTGAGGAAATGAGGGCAGGGAGTCAGGAGTCTCTTTAGGCATGGCCTGTGAAGAAGAGGAGGAGGAAGACAGGGCTATAGTTAAAGAGGTGGAAGAGTATTTTAGGAGGGTTTTCTTTTCTTTTTTCTTTTTTTTTGAGACAGAGTCTCATTTTGTCATCCCCGGTAGAGAGCTGTGGCATCACAGCTCACAGCAACCACTAACTCTTAGGCTCAAGTGATTCTCTTGCCTCAGCCTCCCGAGTAGCTGGGACTACACGCACCTGCCACAACGCCTGGCTATTTTTAGAGACGGGGTCTCACTCTGGCTCAGGCTGGTCTCAAACTCGTGAGCTCAGGCGATCCACCCAAAGTGCTGGGATTACAGGCGTGAGCCCCCACGCCCAGCCTAAGGAGGATTTTCTATTAGGTGGCAACAAATAATTTAGATTTGTAAAACTCAACTCCTTTTCAGAGTGTTGGTTAGTATATCTATGTGAGCAATCAGTATAGGTAAGCCATCTATTTTCCCCTGCTACCTGCTGCAAAGAAATTCAGATTTCACTTATAAATTTGGTTTTAAAAAATCTTTGGCTATGCATAAAATTTGCTTCCCATATCCTAGAAAATGGGGAAATCTATACAAGAGGTGTGTGATTGGGTCAACAACAACAAAAACCAAAAAAACATGAGCTATTCTTGTTTTCTTGGGAAGCTGAAAATCAGAGCTGCAGAAAAATCAATCAAGCCACACCATTCCATAGCCCTGTGGTTGAGAAGTCCATATGCTACACCTACAGGCAGGTGACCCCACTGGCTGCTCCTTCTGGACCGGCCACAGTTTAGCTTTGTCTCCTTTTCCAAGTCACCTAGCTTCATTCAGTCTCCTCCATGGATCAAGGGGGATCATATTTATTATGCCTCTCTTGGTTCTGGGCAGAATCAGATAAGATGGAACCAGCAAAAGTGGTTTATACAAGTGCAGGATAGAAACACAGATGCTATTTCCAGCCAGGTATGGTCTGGGACAGACGCAGTATTTATTGTGACTGAAATAAAGTAGTAAAAGACACTTACAATGTACACGGTTTGAAGCAACCTGTTTGGATACGTGTATGCAAACATTAACTAACCGATTAAAGAAAAATTCACTGATACCTTAACAAGTCAAATATATATTTAGAAACACATGCATATGTACTTTTCATTATTGCAACGGGTGATATTGAAGCAGATTTACTGCAAATCAGGTTAAGCCAGTCCTAAGCCTGTGGCTGTGACTGCTCTCTGAAAATGCTCAAAGTATGACACACTTTCACTTTGCTCTGGATCTGACAACGTGCCCATTCTGTACTCTACTTCTGCCTCAAAGGTGTTTCTGGCATGTACATTTACTAACCAAAGAAAAACCAGTACCACCAGTCTAATTATAGACCAGCCAAGCTTTGAGACTCTCCCTTAAATACATAAGGCCTCACTCAGGCAAGGCAAGATTACACACGACTCCAGCCTGGGACCAACCGCCTAACTGTCCATTTCTTAAGGAGACAGAGATAATGGCCTTCGGCAATTAGAGCAACACTGGCAAGAAAGAACCATTAGGACTTAATTTTGTAATCTCCCTTTAATCTTAAAACATTCAAGTCCCACTCTTTAGTGATCACAGGTATGTTACAAATACTCAAAATGTTTAATAGGGGTGGAAGTGGTGGATTAAGTGTAACAGAGACCAAATGCATCCTGGCAGTTCAAATGCATCCTGGCAGTTCACTTATGCAACATTCTGGGCTCTGAGAACCTGTGTGTGGGGGTGAATCAATCCCACATCCACCAGATAACTGCTACAATCACCTGGAAAGCCTAATTCTTCTGGGAACCCACTTGTAATTCTGCGAAAGGAGATTGGCTCTCCTTCCTCCCCTTTCTTCCTCAGGGCCTGGAGTTGTGGATTGCCCAAGGATAGTTAACACGCACACCAGCAGAGTCTTTGAGGCTGCCCAGGGCCCTGTGGTTGTGGCTGAGAACAGCCCAGGGGATGCACGGGGAGACCACAGACCTCTGCTAAAGCACTCAAGGTTTGCAAGAGTTGAAAGTCCAGTAATTTCAGGATTGAGTAATCTATGCAGCCTCATAAAACTGCCAGGAAACTCTTCTTGCCTCCAGGTCAGTCCTACCTAGAATCTTAAGTATCACAAATGCTTTAAAAAAAAAAAAAAAAAGTACAATTCATATTTACTGGGTTTTTGGCACCCAAACCTGATGTGTGAACTAGGAGATTGATGATGATCGTTGTAAGGTATCACAGGGAAACCTGCCCTTTTCCCCTAGGTTGGTTCGCTGAAAGATCAACTCATAATAATGGTAGATTAATAAGAGAAAGGTTTATTTCTAAATACCATGAACATGGGGTAGGGGGACACCACAGAATGAATTACCCAAAGTCCCAGAGATGGTCCGAGACCCTTATCAATGCCTTTTGGAAGGGAAGGGGAGAACGTGGAAAGTATCGTGCAGGAAGTTGTTGCTGGGGGGAGGAGGATAAGCAGGTGGGTGAAAACATTGATTTGTAGATTAACCAGAGAGACAGGTATTGTGCTTCAAATGACCCTGGGGCCAGATTTAGCATATGATAAGAAAATCAGCAGCCCTTAGGATTCCCAGTCGGTTACTCAGGTTTTATGCAGACAGAGGAAAGGCCTCTTCCAATGCTTTCTGATCATGAATGGCCTTTAATTCAAAATATTCTTTATACCAAGGAGTCATATTTTGGGGTGAAATATTCTTAGGTCCTTCACTGTCATCACCTGAGACTTCCCACACACTCCCTCTGACCGTCCTTCCCTCCTCCCCTCTCTCTGTACCCAGCTATCCTGCGTCACATCCCATTCCCTACATGTGGTCTGCTCCTCTCATCTTTGTATTTTTGGCAGGTTACATCCTGCTATCAGATATAATCATCTGTCCTCCGTCACAGAAATTCGTCCCATCTGAGTCCAGATCAAATGCTCTTCCTCAAAGACATCTTCCTGAGTGCCAGGCGTGATACCTCCTTCCTCTTGTCACAAATAATATTTTGTTCACAGCAATAAGAAGAGCTACTTATTGAGCACATAGCATGGGCCAGGAATTACGTGAAGCACTTGTTATATTTTACTTCATCCTCACCATGCTAGCTCTTCATGTGAACAAGCCATTGTTCCTTTTCATAGTTGAGAAAACTATGGCCAGGAAAGGTCAAATACTTTAAAAGGGCAGTGGAACACTAGACCTGGGCCAGGCAGGCGGACTCCAGAGCTCCCCCTCTACCACCTGGGCTGTATGCTGTAACAGTTTGTCAAGTTCACCACCTGCTCTCATTTTCCAGATTATATCAATTTCCTGGCCAAAGTGAGGGTTGGAATTGGAGCAAAAGTGCATTTATACAGATAGGTCATGGCAGCGGATTATTCCAGGCATGCTATCTGTCCTTCTCTGCTCTATCCTTAATCCAGCAAATAAAAAGTTCAGGACAGGCCAAGTACAACTAAACTGGCTTTACCACGTCAAGGATCCAAGACCCAGAGGAAACAGGAGAAATCTGATCCCTGAAACTCTCTAAGAGCATCATAGGGGGCCCAGAGGATAGGGGAACCATGGTTTCCTAACAATGGTGGGAAGGTGTTAGACCCAGAAGCCTGCCTCCCTGCACCTCCGCTCACCTCTCAGAATGCCTAGTGGGGGAGGGGGTTCTTTTCAGTTATGTAATAACCTATGTTATTAGTGCTTCTTTAGACTCTGTTTTCAACCTCCTGGAGGACAATAAATTCTTGTCGGGAGAATAAGACAATATGGCTCAAAGGTCAAAAGAAAATGGGGCCATGCACAGTGGCTCAACTATAATCCAGTAGTCATTACAGTTGTTGTTTAGCAGGCCAGGGCCAGGCTCAAACCTGCCAACCTCGGTGTTATGTGCCTAGCGCTCTACTCACTGAGCCACAGGTGCCGAGCCTGATGAGTACTTTTTAAAGTCTCCTTTACTTCTTGTTGTTGATGAACACTGAACAGTCAGTCTTATTCTTTCACAAAGTTGTGCACTGGTATAATTTTCTTAAAGACAAGCCAAGATCTTGGCATGGTTCACCTGATTCTGGAACTAAGAGGCCTGAATCTTACTCATGTTTTATAAAAATCTGAGCCTTCTTTTCCGAACGGCTACAGTCAGGGTGATGTTGGCAAATGATGAAGAACATGATGCAGGAATAGCTGTAGTCTCTGAAACAGAAGGTGCTCGCAAGTCTGCTTTCCGAAATTCATTAACATATGATACACTATATATCCATCTGACATATACTTTATACATAATATTGTTTTATATATGTATATGTATAAGATCAGTCCTCAAGTTTTAGAACCACAGTGCTAGGAGAAAAGGCAGCTAAAAATATTGGATCTGTGGGGACTGGCCAGTCTGAACTCCTTGCCCCTGACCAGTGATTGGAGGTAGCACAGCATTGAAGAGCAATAAGACCACCCACTCTAGGGACAGACTGCCTGAGTCTCAAATCCCAGCTCTAACACTTACAATGGTGTGAGCCTGGGAAAGTTACATAACCTCTGTATGCCTCAATTTTTTCTAGCCATAAAAGAATGTAGAGGAAGAGAAACATCTTTTCTTCTATCTTAGGTTTGTTGGCTAAGGCTCCTGTAATAAAAGCCACACTAATAAAAGAAAAGTACACAAAGTTATTTAATATCTCTTCCGTGACACAGGAGCCTTCATAAGGAAATGAAGACTCAAACAATTACACCTGAGTGTTTTCTGTAGTCATTTGATGAAGACAGTCATGGAAAATAGGATGGAACAAAGGGTATCTGGCAAGTGCGGTAAGCTGGGGGAGCTCAGCAGGGCCTGTGTGTGCAGATTCCTCTCTGAGCCCCTTCTTCAGATAAGGAGGCTCTTTTTCCCTGGATGTAGGAAGGGCACCTCTCCAGTGAGGGTTCGTGACCTGCTTCAGTGATAAAGGGGGGGAGAAGATCAGAGAGACCTTCCTGCTTCTGCCATTTTGTCAAATTCTTTCCACTTAAAATATTCAGTATGCCAGGATTCCATATATTGGGGTAGTATGTCCTAACCCCCACCAATTGGGTGCTAAAAGAATAAAATTGATGTGCAGTGCTATATAAGTGTCAAAGATTATTGAACGGTCATGTGACCCAAACCATGCTTGACATTCAGCTGTAGGACTTTTGCTGGAACCACTGGGAAACAGGTGTTTTACTCAAGGTGAGAACTGCCAGGGCCACCTATAGAGAAAGTCTTCCAGGGAATGAAGCTATGCCAGAGGAATGAGTTGAAGATAGAGCAGGTAGGGTGTAATGCTAAGATTTACAACCTGGACATTTAGTGTGGACCTTTCAGAGACCTGAGCTATTAACTTTCCTTTCTTGCTTGAGTCAGTTCATGTTAGTTTTTCTCAACTGCAAACAAAAGAATTCTGACCTTGTTTTATTGAGATATAATTCACATACCAGACAGTTCACCTATTTCAAATATACAATCTGGTGGTTTTAGTAGATTTACGGAATAAAATGCAGGATTTTTGATCTAAAAGTCCTCAGAAAAGGCTCAATAGGCATGGGGGTATGTATGGTAACAGGGACAGGCATGTATGAATCAGCTTCCAAAGTCATCACAACTTGGGGGTTTGTTGCTATTTTTCTTTTCTTTTCTTTTCTTTTTTTTTTTAACACAGATGGCGCCTCACTATGCTGCCCAATAGAAAGCACAGTGGCTATGCACAGGTATAATCCCACCTGTGGGATCAGCATGGGAGTTCTACCTTACTCCATTTCTGATTTGGACAACCTGTTGGTCTCCCACTCCCAGGAGGTCACCATATTGAACGCCAAGTTAGTGTGGACGCCCAGTTGGCAGAGCACACTACCACCCAGACTGCTGGGCTGAAGCAATCCTCCTGCCCTGGCCTCCCCAGTGGCTGGGACTACAGGTGCACACCACCCCAGTTTTTGTTTTTGTTTTTTTGTGGGTTTTTTTTTTTTTTTTGCAGTTTTTGGTCGGGGCTGGGTTTGAGCCCACCACCTCCGGCATATGGGGCCAGCGCCCTACTCCTTTGAGCCACAGGTGCTGCCCCCCCAGTTTTGAAACTACTTTTAAAGTTGTAATTTTGCTTCAGAAGTAGCTTAAAGTTCAGCACAACACAATGGAAAGGAAGATGAACTATGAGTTAGGACTCCTACTTTCTTTTGAGAGGCATTAAGGAAGTCCCTAAAATCCCTTCCTACTCTAAATGATTCTATAGTTAAGTCAAATTCTCTCAGATTTCAGATGGTAAAACCGAAGACCAGTGAGGTTAAGTTAATTGCCCAAGTTCAAAGAGGTACTTACTATTAGAAATATTCAATAATTAAGTTTTCTATGCTGTTAGTTTCAAGCAAAAGGTACTTTTTCTACAAACGTTCATATTGAAGATCCAGGTCAGTTTCTTGAAATCCCTGGGGGTTAAGAGAGTCTTGTGGTACTAATCAAGCATACATTTGTCCATCCATTCTTTAATCATTCATTCATTCAAGAAATACATTGTGATTAAGATATTTTCTATGTTTACATTTGATTCAATGCGATTGTCTCTTTAGACAGTGTTCAACCCACAACCTGCAGAAAAACCAACATACTTTCCCCCAATTTGGACACAACAGGGAATTTCAAACATTCTATTAGGGTTAGGTAGGTAATAGATTGGTGAATTTCTACAAATACTTGTCTAATCATCTCAGTATGTAGGACCAGAAAGTTTAATTACAAAGGAGGGCTTCTTGAGGCAGGCTGGATGATCTGGGGGAAAAACTGCACTCTTCATCCAATAAAAATAAAGAAACTGGAAATGTTGTATAATTTGAGTTCTGAAAGCCCTGACACTCCAGAGGACTTAGCAAAAACATAAAGAATAGCTCTTGAGCTGTTACCAATTATAAATCTGCGTATCTGGGTACATAAGAACTCTCCATACAAGCTTTAGAAATTTTTAGAAATACACTTCCTGGAAGAACCAGAGAGGTTTGGATCTGGCCAGAAAATTGTAATACAGTCTGTGGCAGGATGCATTGGACTTAGCTGTAGTCAAGGACAGAAAGGCATTGACTTTGGGATATCCTGTGAAAACACATTAAGAACACCAGGGAAATAGCAGCAGCAGGGATATTATTTGTGGTCAGCTTTGTTTTTAATGTGTGTTTTTTCCTTAGTGAATTCTAGACAAAGTAATTTGGAGCCCTGTGAAAAAGTATTGGAGGTTTTATTTAAATTACAAGCAAGAGAGTCCCAGCTATTTGGGAGGATTGCTTAAGCTTAGTTTGAAGCTGGCAGGTACGTGATGACTGTGCCTGCAGGAGCTCCTGCACTCCATCCTGGGCAACATAGTGAGACCCTGTCTCTGAAAAACAATAAAAATAAAAAGGTAAGTAAATTAATTACAAGCAACAGGTGACAGAATTTTGAAACTGAGTTCACTGGCAAGGTCCTTAGTTAGACTTTAAGGGAAAGAAAGTGAAAAGGAAAAGAAAAATTATCCATAATCCCACCATCTTGATGCAACTACTCTTAAGAATTTCAAAGGCTTTTTATTTACCTTTTCTCTAAATATTTACTATCTATACTTGTAATTGGGAGGGGACAAAGTTGTAAGAGATCTTAGCAAGATCCCCCTCCCTCCTCTTCTCCACATAAATGCTGTTATTCTCAGCATTTGAAAATAACAAGACCAATCCCATCATGATGGTTATCCCCCCTAAGATCAGTCCCTAAAAGCCCCGAATCTCCAGGGACGCAGACAAACCAACATCATCACCAGACTGCCAACCCCATGCAGTTCTGAAGAGCCCAATCTGTCATCAACGAAGTCTTCTGCATCCTCAAACTCTAAACATTTTCTTTACCTTCTTATTCAAGTTGAAACCTGGGTCTTCCCTGCATACAGCACTTCCTCTGCTGGTTTCTCTCCCGCTTCCTTTGTGCCATGGCCCCAGGGGTCATGGCTGGACTCTTGCCCCATGAGTCAATGATCTTCCTCTCCCTCTATGCACACCTACCAGCTCTGAAGAGTCATTCTCCTCAGACAACACCCTGGATTCCCTCCCTGTTGCAGTTACCAATAGAATCCTCACCTTGTCCCTACCCTCTCATTCTTTGATGACTTTAGTCCCTGACTCATTAGCTACCCTTGTCAACATTACTCGCATATAAAAATACTTGGTGATTTCAAAATCCAGAGGGGCCTCCCAATATCCATGCTCCTATGTTCTCATCAAACACCTGTGTTCCACATAGGCATTTGACCTTAGCTTCTCCCGCAGTCATAGTCTAGACTAGTCCGTGTCATTACCAAAAGCCACACTACTCCATCATGGGTGTCAACCACCCCACTCACCACTTCCCTTGTTTCCAGCTCATTCCCTTTAATATCCTCGCAATCCAAGGAGACCTAGAATGACTGATCCGACCATCTTTTCACTGTTACTATTATCTTCCATACTCTGCTTAGCTTCTTGGGCAGCTCATCATTCACTTATTTAGATCCCCAACTCCCTTGCTTCTCCTTCCCTTTATGATATTCACCCAGCAAAGCCTGCACTTTGGTTAAATCTGACTCCCCATCACTCTGTGCCTGCACCCATGCAGTGCAACACGACCAGAGAGAAACACACACCCATGTGGCTGGTCTTGCTTTAAACTCCTGACCAGAAATTAGATTGCCCCTTGGTCATCCTACCGCATTTTCCTAGTCCATTTCCCCGACCATGTTTGCCTCTAATGGTCAACTCATCCTACTCTCTCTTCTGCCTCCAACATCTCCTCCTCCACCTTCACTCTTGGGTCACGGCCTTGCTTTCTACTTCTCTGAAGAACTAAAGCAATGAGAAGAGAACTTTCGTGAGCCCCCACTTCCAACTCTACCCCTCTACCCCTGCCTACGCCCGTGCCCTAATGCTCTCTGCCTCCCTCCTGTTGCCACGGTAAGCTGTCTGTGAACTTGTGGCCAACCTCCTTCCCTGCTCAAGGGCACTGCACCAGCAGTCCCATCTCTCTCCCGCATCATATTTTCTCTTTCTGTAGATCCTTTCCTTTTTTTTTTTTTTTTTAAATTAAGTCTTTTGTAAATAGATCAAAAATACATTTATGCCAATTTCAGTGTGTTGATTATTTGTACAAATTGGAGTGCTTACATAATACTAATCAGGATAGCTTTCATCTAATTTACCCAATTATAGCATTAAGACATTGTGTTCTACACATGATAGAACCAACTTGTACTTGCAATCTGCT